>JAJGRW010004229.1:0-64254 GCA_025461045.1 Carex parvula | reverse complement strand
ATAAAAGCAAATAATCGAATAAAATAGGATTAAACAAGTTCATGCATATTGACCTAAACCCCTAGAGAGAGAACTACTCCCTCTTGGAGAGAAACATTGCAAAGTTTGGCAAAGAATAAGAGGAAATAAAATAAAGAATAATTACACCCTTTGAATCTAGAACCTCAATCTTGTCGAATCTTGCTCAGGAAACCCTTCTTCTCCTTGCTTGAAAGCTTTACCTCCTTCAGAAATTATGGCTAAGAATTGTGTGTAGAGAGGGAATGAGATGTGTTGTTGGATGGATCCTTGAATGGAAATGAGTCCCTCCTTTTAAAGCAAGAGATCATGTCCAATTTAGAGGCTAGAAAGTGGAGTTAGTGGGTGCCATTTTTACATTACTTTCCTGGCAAGCATGTCTATTTTTGGTTTCTTAAAACGTGTCCTTGGAGTGCCAATAATAGAAACCGTGTTGAAACCGGGTAATTCTGGCAGTCTGCGTGTTCAGTGCGTCCGCACTGATGGTGAGTGCGGATGGTTGATCCGCACTGGATTCAACTTTCCTTTTTTAACTTGGCAAAAATCCTGCGTAGTCTTCTGAGTGCGTCCGCACTGGTTGTGGGTGCGGATGGAGGACCCGCACTGCTGAACTTCTATGCTGATTTGCAGTTTCTAAAAATTCGACCAAGTACAAAATGCGGGTGGATGACCCGCACTGGCGTGTGAGTGCGGACGCATTATGCTCGGGAAAAATTCTGGCTGTGCTGAGATGCTGGAAATTTGGCTAAGTACTAAGTGCGTCCGCACTGAATCTCAGTGCGGGTGGTTGATCCGCACTCAGTCCTAATTACTTCATTTTTCATCTTTTCCTGCATTTTAAAGCCAAACTACCGCAGTAACTTGATTCTAGGTGTAATTCATTCATTTTATATTCGAAATACATGATAATTGGAGTTATTTTATGATAAAAACTAGATGAAATGTGTATATAATTTATGCTTATCACATCCTCGTTGCAATCAAGCCCAGCATTATCGAAATTTTCGACATTCTCAAAATCATCGTTGCATTCAAATTCAAAATTATCAACAGTTTCTACATTATCATCATTCTCGTCCAAAACATAATTTCTATTGGTTCCACTACATTCCCCAATTTTCTCACCATGCATAAACGAACATGTATATCTTTTCTTAAATTCCCGACAAATCAAATGAGCTCTAATTTCATCCGAATCTCCAAATCTTATAAAATTTTTACAATCTCTACAAGGACACAAGATGTCATTATCTTTTGTGTCCACTCTATAACTCTCAGCAAATTTTATGAACTCATCAACGCGAGCCAAATATTCTGCACTATCATGTCGCAACTCGTACATCCAACTTCGATCCATCTGTAAATTAAAGTAAAAAAAAATTCCAATTAAACATATATGGTGGTCAGCATATATATTGTTCCAATTCTTGGCTTATAAAGGGCCGGTTTACAATCCTAACCCACTCTTTGAATATTATGCCTCATATGTGAACAGTACATATATGCGGGATTTAATTAGTATTTGAGAAAAATTCGGCAGCATTTCTCCTTAACTCCCCAAGTATGCGTAAAAACCACATACTCGGAGGAGCAATAAGGAGAAATACTGTCGAACTTTTCTCAAATACTAATGAAATCCCGCTAATATGTACTGTTCACATCCTAAATGAGACACAATATTCAAAGAGCAGTCCCAAACGGGGGACTATCCAAAATTAATCCCTATTGGATTAATTTTGAACGGGCATGGACCTAAAAGCATCAGTAGGTCGGTTATTGGACCACAATACACTAATTAGTTACATTATCTTAACAAATCAAGCACGCATGCATTAAATAATAATTGACCGAAATAATTAAGCAATATTAATCAGTAACAGAAAATTAGATAAAGAAAAGAGAAATATATATATGTATGACTAACCTTGGCAATAGAGAGGAGAAATGCGAATTAACTTCCAAGATCTCAGATCCGGCCTCGTTCCTTGTGCGCAAAAATCAGACCAATTCAATACAGAGAGAGAGAGTATTAATTGATCAAAACGGCGCCGGAAGAAGGCATTTTATATAGTTCCAACCCTAAAATAACCTTTCTACACGGATAATAATATATAAATCCGTGTAAAAAGCATTAAGAGAGCTACACGGACTTTTATATAGGTAGCCGTTTAGATTAACCTTTCTACACGGACATTTATATAAACAGCCGTGTATAATTTTCTGTCTACACGGACTTTTATATAAACAGCCGTGTAGAATTTTCTTTTCTTTTTTCTAACTTTTTTTAATTTTTTGGGCTAGCCTCCATTTTTACTAGCCAGTATTTTCTATGTTTTCAGAAAGCAAAACAGATGACAATATCAATTTGCTAACAATAAAATGGTATAAACAGCTGTTTAGAATTCTTTTTTTTTTCCTATGCTAGCCTCCATTTTTTCGAGCAAGTATTTTCTTTGTTTTCAGTTAGCAAAACAGAGCAAGATGAAAATATCAATTGCTAAACAAATAGTATGAAAAGTGCCAGTAGGGTTTACAGAGGGTAACATGGAGATACATGTTTACGGAGGGTGTAAACTAAAAATTTCCATTAAGGACTAGAATAGGGTGGTTCTTTTCTTTTGGTGCCAGTAAGGTTTTACTAAAGAAAGAGTTGAGTAAAAAGTTGGATGAAGGACCATCAAAAAAAAGGGAAGAGGTGGATGAAGGACCGTCAGAGCCGGATGAAGAGTCGAATGAAGAGTCGGATGATTTCCGACTCTTCATTCGACTCTTCATCCGGCTCTGAAGGTCACATTCACCTCTTTATCCGGCTCTGAAGGTCCTTCACCCAACTCTTACCCAACTCTTCGTCCAGTAAAATTGATCAGAATAGAGAGATAATTTTTTTTTCAATACTTCGCATGAGAATTCGAGATGTAGGTTATCAATTATATCGGACCGCTCATCTGTGAGCTCCATAAACAGTAGCTCATATTGATATAAGTTGCGATTCGACATAATTGATAAACCTACATCTCAACCCAATTGTTAACTGTGAGAGGGAGAGTATAAATTGATCAAAACGGCGCTGGGGAGAATGCCTTTTATATAACTAAAAACCTAAAATAACATTTCTACACAGCTCTTTATTAAACGTCCGTGTAGCTCTCTCAAGGCTTTCTACTCTGTTAATTAAAGAAAAAACCGTGTACATTTACGACCTTTCTACACGGCTCTTTATTAAACATCCGTGTAGCTCTCACAAGTTATCTACACTGTCATTTAAACAAACATCCGTGTACAATTCTTACCTTTCTTCACGGTTCTTTAATTAAATATCCGTGTAGCTCTCTCAAGGCTTTCTCCACTGTTATTTAAACAATAAGCCGTGTACATTTCCTAGTAAACGTCCGTGTAGCTCTCTCACGTCTTTCTACACTGATTCTTTAATAAATATCCGTGTAGAGATCCTACAGATATTTCAGGCATCCAAAAAATTACAACTTCTACACGGTTTTTCTATAAAATTGCCAAATCCGTGTACAATGTGCCGTGTACAATGACCATTTCTATAGTAGTGTCTTGTGAGATATCTCATATTTTGCGTAACTTTTTGGAAAATCTCAATCGTTCAAAGTCGTTTTGCACGAATCTCAAAGCTCAAATAATACTGGCCCTGAACATGTCGGTCACACAAAATATGAGATATCTCAGAGGATACACACTCAGAAAAGGGTCGCAATTTTTGTGTAGAAATTTCACTTTTTAAGATTAACAATTTCATTTTGTCGGAGTAATGTGCGCTTACCTTGAAATATACTATTGAACTGCTTATAAGCAGTTCAATATTGAACTGCTTTTTAAGATTAACAATTTCATTTAAATTTAAGCAGTTCAATATATATTAACAATTTTATTTAAACTGCTTTTCATGTGCGCTTACCTTGTCCATGTATGCACTGCTTTTTCATGTGTTAAATTTAAATGAAATTGTTAATATATATTGAACTGCTTATATATTGAACTGCTTTAAGATTAACAATTTCATTTTTATATACTATTGATCACGTTCGGTGCAAATTGAAAATATATATTGAACTGCTTATATAAATACTAAAACTTAATTGATAAATATTGAATTACTTCACTGTATTTCAAAAGTCTTTTGCCTTATTTGGAAAATAAGTTACTGCACCAGTACTATCTAAGTCTCGGACATATCTCAGTTTACTGCAGCAGCGCTATTGAGGTAAATAATTAATGATCTTGGAAGTGTCACATATTTCACGGCATTTAGATTAAAGTGAAGATATATAGCCATTGACTCGAGTAGTGACTGCTATGCTGGGGTGAAAATGGAGCGTATAGTGGTAAAATCATATCTATATCCCATTTTAATTTTCTGGATACGGATACGGATCGGATATCCGACGGATACAGATCGGATATTTATTAAAAAATATTAAAAAATACTAAAGTTCATAATATTTATCTAATTATAATGATGAATAACATATTTTTTCATAAATATATATTAAAATATATGGTATATATCTACTATTCAGATACAGATAATTGAAACATAAAGCCATACCAGTATCCATATCCGCACGGATATTTGGATATCAGATATTCATTATAACTTAATTTCCTTGTTAATTGATAAAGTTTAATGAAATTTCCATTGAAAAAAGGTACGGTTCAGATAAGACAAGGCAAAGTAAAGTATATATAATGGATTAATGCAGAAAATATAATAAAAATGACCGAATAATCAGTCGTATAAACAGAAAATAGACGATTAATCGGAACTTTTAAACGGAAAATGAATGATTAATCAGATAAATCAGCCGGTTAGTCTGTTTCATCCGCAAATAACTCTACAACAAATCTGTTTGCGACGGTTTGGTCTCTGCCTATAATACTAAACGGACAGGTTGGTCACTGCTGATTTTGTTGTGTTGATTGTTGATGGTGGTTTTTTGCTATGGATGCATAGTAATACGGGTAGCATTAAATGATTGTGATCAAACATTAAGCTTGGGGAAGATACTAAGCAAGATTGTAATACTTAATTAATGGTTTCTTTTTAGAGGAGGGCTCAAATGCTCCATTGCTTCATGTTCCAATCGTATCCCAACATCTTTATTTTTAATTTTAAAGTTCAAACTGACGATCCGAACCGCTCAACATGATATCCACGTTAAAATATGATTAGAGACCAAATTTTATATTTTTTGAAAATTTTTTACTATTTTTTAAGATAGGTACAAAATTACTGTTTTTAGATGGTTCAAGATTTCCTGAAAAAAAAAATGCTAATATTGAATAATTTATCCAACATTAAAAGTTTCATTATCCAGTTTAATTGATTAAACTATTGACATAAGAATTGTTCATATATGAGACGTGCTTAGTCTTTGATAAAGCAAGCAACTCATACTATTTATCAGTGTTGTAAAAAACGGTCATTTAGACCGATTAATCGGCCGATTAGTCATTGGCGACGATCAAACCGATACGGATTTTTCTAACTAATTGGCCGATTATTTCTAATTATGGCAGATTATTTCTAAATATTTCTAATTAATTGCTTGATGGTACTTTGTTTATCTGACGAGGGCATACCATTATTTACAACACTGCTATTTATTAGTTTCTACTTGTAGTCCCAATCTCCGTTGCAATGATTTGTGAATGGCGCCATTGGGGCCATGAAGGGTCCCATGAAATGATTTATTCAAGAGAGATTTTAGTGATTTATCTCTTAGCAAACTCAATGTCAATGCTACTAATGTTACTGGCAATTATGATGTGTACAATTATCACTTTTTAAGATCTAACAATTTGATTTCTCGGAGTAATGTGCGGCGCTTTCTTTGGGCCCTCAATGGATTTTTTTTTAGAAATAATAAATAAATATAAAGATTTTACCAAACCAACTTTTTGCTTTGGTTTTTACAAAAACCATAAGAACCGAAATGTCATTTCGGTCCGAAGTGTTGTTTTTTTTTTGTACGGAATTGTCATTTCGGTCTGAGGTGTTTTGACAAGGTTTTCCCCAACAGTTGCATCATTTTTTTTTAAATCTATGAAAACAGCTTAGACTGAAATGACATTTCGGTTCCGGAAAAAAAAGAAACACTTCGGACTGAAATGACATCTTAGTTCTTATGATTTTTGTAAAAATGAAAGCAATCAAGTTGATTTGATAAATTATTAATTTTTATTTATGGTTTCTAAAAAAATTTCCCCTCAATGTACCAACTTACAATCCTCATTTTTTTTAGTGATTGATGGCACAAATTTGAACAATCATGAAAACGAAAGTACAGTTTATATGCGTGCTAGTTGCTTTCTTAGGTGAGGTACATAATTAATGAAATTGAAAGTATAAAATATTTCAAGGCATTTAGAATTAGTGAAGATATATATGTAGCCTTTGACTCGAGTAGTGACTACTATCTCGAGTCCATATTATATTCCTCCGCTTGAAGGCCCAAAGTACTAACGCTTGAATGCATGTATGTAATATAATTTGGGTACACCTTAAGTCCCAAAATAATCAGACTTGAAACCATGATATATATGATAATATTGGTAAGCGTCTCTCCAGCATAGCTTGTGCACTCATACAGTCAGGTGGATTTCCCATGTACAAAAAGAATAAATTAAGTCTGTTTCAATACAATTCAGTTAATTCAAATTCAAATTATTCTTGGATATATGGTGCACTATTTTAAAGAACAACCATATATAGAAGTTTTTATTTTTTGGCAAGTTACCATACATAAAAGTTAAAACTTGAAATTGGACTTGAATCGGCCCAAAACACTACAATATTGTGGGGGGTGGGGGGGTTGGGGTTCGTCCATGACAAAATCAATTAAATCTTTCAACTATAGCCTCAACATAGCCGTATTCATCATTGTCATCAGGACCCAATTGTACCAGTTGCTGTACAGGGTGTCAATAGTTGCCAACCTGAAGTTGTTTGAGATTTGCCAAATTTCAGATAAGATGTACAAAATGAACATAGATGGACAAAAAAACAAATGAAAAGAAAATTGATATATCATTTGAAGCTGCTTGATTTGAGATTTTCACTACCGATGAAATTCAAAGAATTCTGACACAATCAATGCCATAGGTTATATATATTTTATTTGTATATTGTTGGATATTGAAACTGTAAGCGGAAGGATACCCAAAGGTTGAGAGTTCGAACACCTCTCACCACTTTGTAGCTTCTACGAAGATTTAAAAAAGAAAAAAAGAAAGAAACAATAAGCGGAGTCCAATGTGTTCCTCTTCCATCTGATCCTCTTCATATCGATGGTAGGGGCAGGAAGAGGTACGCACCCCCTCCCTCCACGACTAAGTCAACCTGCACACATGCATGGTCGGGCCTGAGCTGAGCATGGTGTACACTTGGGGCTCCTGGAAGTACAACGCCCGTAGCAACGGTCAGAGGAACACTACCCTGCCACAGGACGAGGTCGCATGCTCTGGGGTCCTGCAATTATCAAAAAGTTGTTACTTTTTAATGGTGCGATATTGTCTAACAAGGTTACAAACAGGTATTAATTACCTTTAGACTATAAAACAGTAGTGATTACCTTTAGATTTTCCAAATCATCTAAGGCCCAAGTCCCGGATGCTTGGCTACTTCGCCGAACTCCCGGCGAAATAGGAGGTAGTTGCTCGGATTGCTGCGCAAGAGATGAAAACCGGTTCAACAACCTTGATTCCATCTCAGCCAACTTTGCGTCGTACTCTTTGCTGACCTCCGCGCGTACCTGCGCAACTATCTCGTCCTTATTTACTTTGGCATGAGGTTTTCTTCGAGGTTTTTGTCCCTCAACTCGGAACACCTCCTTCCAGCCCCTGTAGACCCCTACACCCCTTACCCGGCCCGTGTGTTCTGGATTCTCGAGCGCTGCGGCTAAGGAATCATTTTGTCGTTCGACCGTCCGGGCACCCGAATTGACCTCCTGCTCCACCTCCAACTGTTAATAGAAAAATTAGTTATATCAAAAGACCAAGTGATGTACATTCGGAGTTATAATTTCGTTTGAATGACACAAAGTTATAACAAAGGACTCTTACCATTCTCTGAGCCACGTGTTGCAATTTCTCTGGGAGTACTATCCTCCCGTCAGCGGTTAACTCGGATCTACCCATGAACTAATCTTGGCCCCTAGGATTTTGGATCCTAACCACGGGTGAGTCGGAATCTTTGTTTTGCTCCAGTCCTGTCCTCCACTCTGCCGACTTACCCTCGTAACCACCTGACCCTAAATGGTGCAGATACTTGTTCATGGCAGCGATCCTCCTGCCTTCAGCACTTTTTTTCTTCACATGTGCAAGAAAATCAATTAGTTTTAGAAAAATAATTGAAGATCGAGAAAAAACAAAAACTACTTTGGATAATGTTATATACCTTAAACTCTTCTGTGGACTTCAAAGCTTGAAACTCCTCCCACACCTCTTGTGTTAGCCAAGAATAGTACCCTACCGGATTTCTCCCAGTCTCCATGAAATCTGTCTTCAGCGTGCTCTTGAATTGCTTCCAACCTTCGTTCATTATCCTCAGAGTCTTAGCCTTTGGGGTATCGCTCTCGATGTTCCACTGAGCCTGATTGACACCAAATTCACTGTATTTAATTTCATGTACAACAATGAAAATAAAGTAAAGAGTTGTTCGGTACTTTACCTTCACCATGTTCCACCAGTCGTTCTTCTCCTCGTTATCAAACTTATTCCAACTCTCTACAAGGATACTTGCCTTTAGCTTCACCAAATTGCAACACCAATTTGTGTACGCCATTCGGTTTGGACCTTGCGCATGCCCGTCTTCCGTGAACCGGATTTCTAACTGCTTCTTCTCGGACATGCTTGTGCACATTGTCGGACCTCTTTTCCTTCTTTCTGATGAGGCAGTAGCTTGCTGATCCTCTTCTGCCATCACATCTATGTGCTCACCCTCAACCGACATGGTTCTGCCATACAAAGAAATATTAAAAGAAAGTAATGGACCTATGTGTAAAATAGTGAGGAAACAGAGAAATAAAATGCAAATGAACACCACAATTAAATGGAAGACTTCAAAACACACAACATGGACATTAATTTCATATTTTTCTGATTTTTTTTCGATTTTATATAAATTTCTAAAGTTCAGCCTCTCAAAATGAAAATTCTGCACCTTTAAATAGCAGAAAATATGAATTAAAAAGCTGAACTTTGAAAAATCATATAAAATTGAAATATAATCAGAAAAATATGAAATTTGTATTCATTTTGTGTGTTTTGGAGTCCTCTATCTGTTGGTCAAGTCATAAATCTGTTTTGGCCCCCGCATTGATCTGCACTGATCAATTTACCAACAGAGGTCATTTTGGCCATTTGGAGTACATACATACATACCGTCTATAATCAATTAGACCTAATCAATTTAGTTAATAGGTTTTGCATACATCCACCATAATTTAGATAAAACAGTAAAATCTGTAAATTAAATCTGTTTTGAACTTGGTAAAATCAGTTTTTAAATCAAAACAGAAAAAAATAAAACAGAAAAAATGCAGCAGATTTTATATAAAACAGAAAAACTAATTTTAATTAAACTGAAAAACTAATTTCGATTTTTATTATAACAGAAAAAATAAAATATAAAAATTATAACTTTGTTAAACCCTAACTCGGCCAAAATCAGTTTGGAGTGGTGGCAGTGGAAATACAGCAGATTTTTCTGTGTTTATTAAAACAGAAAAACTAATTTTATGTAAAATCTGTTTTGAACTCGGGAAAATCAACAACCCGAACTCGGCCAAAATCAGAGAAGTGAAGAGTACTTTACCGAGAGAGGAGAGGGTGGACCGGAGAGGTGGCAGAGGACCGACAATGGCGGAGTGGACCGGAGTGGTGGCAGTGGCCGGAGAGATTTTGGAGCTTTTGGAACTAAAACGGCGCGCGGCTAATGAAAATTTAGAAGAGAAAGGGCTTTTGAATTATATTTTTAACTCTTTCTACACGGATTATTAAGTTCACGACCGTGTACAATTTTTCTTTCTACACGGACAAATAAGTAAATGTCCGTGTACAATTCCCCTTTCTACACGGACTTTTAGTTAAAAGTCCGTGTAGCTCTCTGCCCCTTTATACACGGTTTTATAGTTAAATCCGTGTACAATGACTATTTATACACGGACTATTAACTAAAAGTCCGTGTACAAAAAGTTCAAACATATTACATTATGTTTCTTTTTATTTTTTATATTATTTAAACTAATAATAAATTAACAAAAATAGTATATCACATCTAATATTTAAAACTTATACTAATATTAACTAATACCCGGTTTTTTTATTATTATTAATATTTGAACTATAGACAATTAAAATTTGAACTATAGACATTTAATATTTGTAGTAGTAATTAAAAACTAATACTAATTTTATATTTTATTTTTATTATATAATATCTTAACTAATATTTTGAAAACTAATACTAATATTTGAAATAGAAATTTTGTACCATTATTATAAAAAATGAACTAATATTTGAAATAGAGGAATCTAATATTTCATATTGAGTGAGGCTATGGTACTTCGGCTAGTGTACTATGGCTAGTGTACTACGGCTCAATATGGTACTTTTTAAAATCCTAACGGTCGATCCGAACCGTTCAATGTGATATCCATATGAATATGTACTTGCAAACTAAATTTTATATTTTTTCAAATTTTTTTACTATTTTTTTAGATAGGTAGAATTTTCAGTGTTTTATACAAATTTCAGGACCATCAAAATTCTACCTATCTAAAAAATAGTGAAAAAATTTGAAAAAATATAAAATTTAGTTTGCAAGTACATATTCATATGGATATCACATTGAACGGTTCGGATCGACCGTCAGAATTTTAAAAAGTACCATCCGTAGTACACTAGCCATAGTACACTAGCTGAAGTACCATAGCCTCACTCTTTCATATTTGAACTACAAATATTTTATTCTTAATATTTAATATTCCTACTAATATTTAAAAACTAATACTAATATTTGAACTAGAAATGTTTTATTATTATAAAAAAAATGAACTAATATTTGAAATAGAGAAATCTAATATTTGATATTTGAACTACAAATATTTTATTTTTAATATTTAATATTTGTACTAATATTTAAAATCTAATAATAATATTTGAACTAGAAATGTTTTATTATTACAAAGTTGTTTCTAAAAAAGAAATATTACAAGTTTAAATTTTAAACAAAAAATAAATATTACACACCGGCTTTCTTTTTCCTTTTTCTCTTTTTTTTCTCCTTTTCAACTGTACTCTCAGCCCATAATCCTTCATTGTGGTCAGATCTCATGTAATTTGCTTCGTCTTGTTCTGCAATTGTTGCTATCTCAGCTTGCACATCGGTACAAAATGGAGGTATCTCTTCGAACTGGTCGTACTCTTCTTCGTCGGTGATGTTTTCTACCCCAACAATCCTTCTTTTTCCGGATAGGACGACGCTCCACCTATCATCACTCGGGTCAGTGACATAAAAGACTTGGGTGGCTTGCTTGGCGAGTATGAACGGATCATCAACATACCCGACTTTGTTAAAATCAACGAGTGTGAACCCGTCGTTATCAACTTTAACACCCCGGTCTTCGACCCATTGGCACCGACAAGGAAATGCTAAGGTGAGGATTGTAAACGAGCTCCCAAATTTCTTCAATAACGCCGTAATAAGACTTTGATGCTATTACAGGCCGGGCATCCCCCGATCTACTGAATTCTTGAGACGTCACCACGAACGTCACCCCACTATTTTGCATCGTGCTCTTCTCACTTTGCTGTTTAATGTAAAAAGTATAACCGTTAATTTCGTATCCTTGGAATGTTTTGACAACAATTTGGGGTCCTTCACCCAGCAGTCTAACAATTTCAGGTACGGGGTGTGACTTCACTCTTTCTTTCAGCCATCCTATAAAAGAACGATTATGCTCGTTAGTAAGCCACTTCTGACTTCTCGTGTAGTTTGTTGTTGAAGGATTGTCATGTGCTCATCTATGTAGGGAGCAACATCTGTCATGTGCTGTAGTACAATAAAATGTGCCTTCTGTAGATCATTTATATCAGCAACTACGGCTCTCAACCCAATTGTCCCGACTCCTTGGAGCCTTCCCTCGTATCGAGATTTCGGAACGCCAATAGGATCCACACCGGCCATGTAGTTGGTGCAAAACTCAATCACCTCTTCTGTGGAATATCCTTCTATAATGCTACCTTCGGGTCGATGTCGGTTCCTCACGTACTTTTTCAAGATGCCCATGTATCTCTCGAATGGATACATATACCGCAGGAACACGGGACCACAGATCTGAATTTCTCTCACAAGATGAACAGCAAGATGAACCATAACATCGAAAAAAGATGGCGGAAAATACATCTCAAGTTGGCAAAGAGTAACGACGACCTCCTTTTGCAAAGAGTCCAATTTTAGAGGGTCTATCACTTTGGAATTGATTGCATTGAAGAAAGTACAGAACTTCGTAATGGTTTTCCGAACCTCATTTGGTAAAATTCCCCGAATTGCAACAGGAATCATATGTGTCAGTAAAACATGACAGTCATGGAATTTCAGACCAAGCAATTTCAGGTCCTTCTTCGACACCAGCTTCTTAATATTCGAGGAATACCCCGATGGGACTTTAATACTATGAAGGCATTCACAAAAGTTTATTTTCTCTTTCTTCGACATTGCGCACAGTGCGGGGGGTAGGTACGTGCGCTTCCCTTTCTCCTGCGGTACAAGCTTGGGTCGTATTCCCATTTCTACCATGTCTTTCCGAACTTTAACACCATCTTTAGTCTTTCCCTTAATGTTCAATAGTAAACCAATCAAACTGTCGCAGACATTTTTTTCAACATGCATGACATCTAGGCAATGTCTCACTTCTAAATATTCCCTGTATGGTAGCTCCCAAAATATGGACTTCTTTTTCCAAATATCTTTCGGTGGTGGTTTGGCACATTTTTCAAAAACAACAGCAAGGTTTTTAACCTGCATGAAGACATTCTTCCCACCTAACGGATGACGTGCCACTCCAAGCTCAATTTTCCTGTTGAATACCTTCTTCTTCTTACGGTATGGGTGATTAACAGGAAGAAACCTACGGTGCCCCATAAAAACATTCTTTTCACAATTTTTCAACCTCAGCACCTGCGTGTCATCTTCACAGATAGGGCACGCTTTTGCTCCTTTACAAGTGTAACCCTATAAATTCCCGTACGCGGGGAAATCATTTATGGTGCAGAATACCATGGCCCGCAAATTAAATTGCTCTTTGCCGTACGCATCCCAGACCGGGACGCCATCACGCCTCAATTTCTGGAGGTCCTAAATTAATGGTGCGAGATACACATCTATGTCATTTTCGGGTTGTCTGGGTCCTTGGATTAGTAATGACATCATTATATACCTGCGTTTCATGCACAACCAAGGAGGAAGATTATAGATGCATATAAGAACTGGCCAAGTGCTGTGCTGACTGCTCATGCTTCCAAACGGACTCATTCCGTCTGTGCTCACCCCTAACTTAAGGTTTCGTGATTCGCCACCAAATCCTTTGAAATGTCTATCAATGTTTCTCCATTGAATTGAATCAGCCGGGTGTCTTAGTTTACCATCTCTTTTGCGCTCTTCTTCATGCCAACGCAACAATTTCGCATATTTGGGATTTCCAAATAACCGTTTGAATCTCGGTATTATCGGGAAATACCACACCGCCTTAGCCGAAGGCCGGCCCTTTTTGTCCTCGTTACAATCATCAGTACTGTCCTGGTCCTTACGTTTATACCGTGAAACACCGCATTTAGGACCAGACATGCATGGTCTCAGTACTCGTTACAGTACAATACACAGTCATTCGGACATGCATGTATTCTTTCGATCTTCAACCCCATTGGACATATCAATTTTTTCGCCTGATATATTGTACCGGGTAACTCGTTATTATCTGAGAGCATTTCTCGTAAAAGCTATAATAAGGACGTGAAACTCTTATCGCTCCAACCATTGTCTGCTTTTAAGTTTAATAATTTCAATACAGCTGACAGTTTTCGTAAATTTGGTGCACCTGGGATACAACTGCTTTTTGAATCATTAGACAAATTTTGGAATTTATCATAATTTTTATCACTAATTTCATCTTCCGCATCACGAAACATTTCCTCTAGATTTTCAATAAACTCGTGTTCTACAGTTTCACCAGAATTCATCTCCAGCTCATCATCGTCGTTTTCGAGGTTCAACTATTATCAAAAATTTCGACATCCTCATAATCCTCGTTCCAATCAAGTTCAAAATTATCAGAAATTTCTACATTCTCATCATTCAATTCACAACGATTAAAATCTTTATTGGTACTACTACTTTCACCAAATTTCTCACCGTGCATGATCCAACATGTATATCTCTTCTTAAATCCCCGACAAATTAAATGACCTCTAATTTCTTCGGAGTCCACAAATCTTAAAATATTTTTACAATCTCTACAAGGACACAAAATGTCTTCTTCTTTTTTCTTCACTCTATACCTCTCAGCAAATTTTATAAACTCATCAACGCGAATCAAATATTCTTCACTGTCACGTCGCAATTCATACATCCAACTTCGATCCATCTGTAAATTCAATTAAAAAAATAATTTGATCAATTAATCATGCATGGTCAACATATAAATTGTACTAAATTTTGGGACTTACAAAGGGCCGGTTTACAATCATAACCCACTCTTTGAATATTATGTCCCATATGTGAACATATATTAGCGAGTTTTAATTAGTATTTGAGAAAAATTCGGCAGCATTTCCCCTTAACTCCCCAAGTATGCGTACGAACCACATACTCGTAGGAGCAATAAGGGAAAATACCGTTGAACTTTCCTCAAATACTAATTAAAACCCACTAATATGTGTTCACATCCTAAATGAGACACAATATTCAAAGAGCAGTCCCAAAACGGGGACTGTCCAAAATTAATCCCTATTGGATTAATTTTGAACGGGCATGGACCTAAAAGCATCTATAGGTCGGTTATTGGACCACAATACACTAATTATATATTTACATTATCTAATTAATAATTAAATCAAGCATGCATGAATATATTACACACCTAATTAAATAAGCAATAATAATTAATGAACAGAAAATTAGAGAGGAAAAAGGAAAATATGTATATACTAACCTTCGAAAGTTAGAGAGGAGAAAATAAAAACTTCAAAGATGACAGATTCCAGCTGCTAGCCTTTGCAGAAATCAGATCTCAGTTCAATACAGAGAGAGAGAGCGTATTAATTACTTGATCAAAACGGCACTGAAAGGAGAAGTCTCTGGAAGAGAAGGGGCCCTTTTATACTGCATAAAACCCTACAAAGCTTTTTCTACACGGATTTATACTTAACAATCCTGTGTACAACCGATCCTGATGCTATCAGGATCGGTTTATATATCAACTGATCCTGATATATAACTATCAGGATCGGATGTTAGTAAAAACCCGATCCTGATACTATCTGGATCGGTTTTTTACTAACAACCGATCCTGATGGTACCTATTAATGCTTTATTCAGTCCTACTCTGGACAGAACCTTTGCGTGTTCTTCTTCCTCAAGCCTCGCCTCCATTAATTAGCGCAGCAACTATCTCGCGGGGCATTAATTCAGCTATCTCACCCTTCTTTTCCCAGGTTCATTAATTGATCATCTATTTTCTCTACTTTGCTATTAATTCGGCTCAAAATATAAACCCTAAATGTTATACAAAATGTAAACCCTAAATCTCTCTTTTTAGTTTTAATATTTCAAGTTTTTCTTTATATGTGGAGATTTGCACATTCATGCTATATATGAGCTTTTGAGACCCATATTCTACAATTTTCTTTAATACATCTTTTAGTTATAGGATAGCATGCATGTTATATATATACATCTCTTAATTAGGTTCCGATAGTTTAATTTTGTAGAATATATTGGCTATATTGAGAGATTTGGTGCAACGATCGATCTTCATCTCACTTGATCCGGCATCCAAAAAATAAAGTTGTAAGTACAACATGAAACTCATGTTTAATTAGTTTTGCTTATATGGTGCTTATATATATGGATCAAAAAACCTAAATGAACATATGGTGCTTATTTTGTCATAAACACAACTAAATGGCTTATAAATAGAACAAAAATCCCATAAATGTAAAATTTAGGTCCATTTTGTTTGTTTTTATGTCATATGTATTTTCTTTCTCCTTTTTGTAGATTTATAATTGACATTAATTATATATAGCTCAATATTTTCTTTCTCTTTTTTATATCATCTTAATTTTGTAGATTGGCTATTATTGAGAGATTTGGTGCAGCAATCTTAATCTCATTCGGTAAGACATCCAAAAAAAGTTGTAAGTATAACATAAAATCCAATTTTAATTAGTTTTGTGCATGAATATTCATTTTGAATTGATAGCTAGATTAAATGTATTTATATTAAGTATGTAGCTAGAGTATTGTCTTATGAACCACAACCGCATGATTAATGCCTTTAGGTCTTGATACCCGTTAAAAATTAATAAATTAGAGATTAATTTTGAATAGTCCCCATTTTGGGACTGCTCTTTGAATATTTTGTCTCAATTAGAATGTGGCCACATGTTAGTCGTGTTTTAGTAGCTAAGAAAATTTCGGCAGCATTTCCCCTTAGTTCCCCGAGTACTCGGGGAACTAAGGGGAAATGCTGCCGAAATTTTCTTAGCTACTAAAACACGACTAACATGTGGTCACTACTGAGAAAAAGTATTTAAAGAGTGGGATAGGATGATAACCGACCCCCTGTAAGCCCAATTGAGAACATAATTTAGTACCGCAACCTTGTTCTTAATGAATTGTGCTTTATTATAATTGTAGATGGACCGTAGTTGGATGTACGAAACATCACGTCTATCAGATGAATATATGACAGGTGTCGAGGAATTTATTAGAGTTGCTATGGAAGATATGACAAATAAGGGGAGTGCACTGATGTCGTGTCTTTGCCGCGATTGTAACAATGGTCAAAAATTCTCCAACCCAAACCAAGTGAGAAACCATTTAAATCGTCGTGGGTTTAAGTAAGGATATAAGTGTTGGATATGACATGGTGAGAGTTTGCCAACCGACATAGTTACTGGTACTGAGCATCAGGAATACCATACCAGTGGAAATGACGGGAATGATCTACGGGGATTGGAAACCAACACAGGCACTCGTACTAAGCATCAGGAATACCATACCGAAGAAAATGATGATATGGTGGTATATAATAAATGTGATAATTATGATCAATGTTACGTGATTTAGAAGAGTATTTTGATAATGATAAGCAGTATTGTTTATTTGAGAATTTGTACGAAGATTCTAATAAGGAATTGTATCCTGCTTGTTCTAAATTTTCAAAATTGAAAGGTGTATTAAAATTGTATAACCTTAAAGCATCTAACGGTTGGAGTGATAGAAGTTTTACTGAGTTATTACAAACTTTGAAAGAAATGATTCCGGATGGAAACGAGATACCACATAATGTTTATGAAGCGAAGAAAATATTGTGCCCAGTGGACTTGGAAGTACAAAGAATACACGCGTGTCCAAATGATTGTATATTATATCAAAATGTGTATAAAGATCTCCATGAGTGTCCAAAATGTGGTGCATCACGTTACAAACCAAAGCACATAACCAACGATAAAAGTGATGATGGTAAACCGAATAAAAGACCTCCGGCGAAAGCATTGTAGTACCTCCCCATGAAACCGAGATTCAAACGTTTGTTCTCAAATGCTAAAGATGCGAAATTAGTGCGTTGGCATGCCGATAACTGGAAGAAAGACGGAAAATTATGGCACCCCGCTGATTCTCCTCAGTGGAGGAATATTGACAGAGAGTTTCCCGAATTCGGACGTGACCCTAGAAATCTTAAGCTTGGGCTGAGTGCAGATGGAATAAATCCGCACAGTAGCATGAGCAGTAAGCATAGCAGTTGGCCGGTTCTATTGTGCATTTATAATCTTCCGCCTTGGTTATGTATGAAACGCAAATACATCATGATGACCTTGCTCATATCAGGACCCAAACAGCCCGGGAACGACATAGATGTGCATCTAGCGCCATTGATCGAGGATTTAAAAGAATTATGGCAACCCGGAGTGCAGATATTTGATGCATATAGCAAGGAGAAATTCACTTTACGGGCCATGATTTTCTGCACCATTAATGATTTTCCGGCCTATGGAAATTTGTCGGGTTACAGTGTGAAAGGAGAGAAAGCGTGCCCCGTTTGCCTGGACGATACAGTCGATTTGTGGCTACCTAATTCCTCTAAAAATGTGTACATGGGTCATCGTAGATTTCTTCCTGCCAACCACGCACACCAAAAGAGAAAGACAGAATTCAATGGAAAGACCGAGAATACCAGAGTAAAGTATCCGTTGACTGGTAAAGCTGTTTATTCGCAAGTGAAGGATATCAAAGTTCAATTTGGAAAATTTATAAAAAGGTGGTGAGAAAGAAAGGGGCACCGAAAATTATTTGGAAGAAGAGGTCAATATTCTGGGATCTACCATACTGGGAGCACTTAGATGTTCGACACTGTCTCGATGTGATGCATGTAGTTAAAAATGTGTGTGATAGCATGGTTGGAACATTATTGAATATTCTGGATAAGACTAAGGACGGTATCAATGGTCGGAAAGACATGCAATTCTTGAACATACGGCCGGATCTACAACTAGCAAAGAAGGAAAGAGAAAAGGGTAAATTTTGTACATATCCAAACCCACAATGCATACGTTGTCAAAAAAAGAGAAAATAAGCTTCTGTGAATGCCTTCGTGGTGTCAAAGTTCCATCTGGATATTCTTCAAATATTAAAAACATAATTTCACTGGAAGATTTAAAATTGACAGGAATGAAGTCTCATGACTGTCATGTTTTAATGACACAGCTTCTTCCTGTTGCAATTCGGGGTATATTGCCACCGTGTGTTAAGCAGACCATCACGAAGCATTGTTTTTTCTTCAATGCCATTTGTTGCAAAGTAAATGATCCTGATATATTAGATGCTTTGCAGAAGGAGGTTGTTGTCACTCTTTGTCATCTTGAAATGTATTTTCCACCCTTTTTTTGATATTATGGTTCATTTAACCGTTCACCTAGTTAGAGAAATTAAGATGTGTGGACCTGTTTTCTTGCGGTACATGTATCCGTTCGAGAGATACATGGGATTGTTAAAGGGATATGTCAGGAACCGATATCGTCCTGAGGGCAGCATTGTAAGAGGTTATGCTGCCGAAGAGGTTATTGAGTTTTGTACTAATTATTTGGATGATGTCAAAGCTATCGGCATCCCTAAATCTCGGCACGAGGGTAGACTTCACGGGGTAGGCACAATCAGTGCGAAATTATTCGTGCCCGATAATAAAACCATGTCACTAGCACATTTCCATGTTTTGCAACACCTCACTGACGTTCATCCTTTCTGGGACGAGCATATGACTCTCTTGCGGCAACAGAATCCTAAGAAATCCGACAAGTGGTTGATCGGCGAACACAATAGCAAGTTTCTAGAATGGTTTACACGTAGAGTCATGCAAGCTCCGGAAACAGAAAACATTAAAGAAATTATCAAATTATTCTCTCTTGTTCCAGTCCATGTCGTGAGGACCTTCCAAGGATATGACATCAACGAGTACACATTTTACACAAGAAATCAAGATGTAAAAAGTACCGTTCAAAACAGTGGAGTGACATTAGTAGCCGTTTCGAGTGATTTTTCAGATCCTAAAGGTGCCAGACCATCGCATGCATCGATGTCATATTACGGGTTTGTTGAAGAAATTTGGGAGCTAGATTATGGAAAATTTAACATCCCGTTATTTATGTGTAAATGGGTCGATAACCGTAGGGGGGTTAAAGTCGACGACGATGGTTTTATTTTAGCGGATTTCAGTAAGGCTGGATACAAGGATGATCCATTTATACTTGCAAGACAAGCCACGCAAGTGTTCTACGTAACTGATCCGGCCGATCATTCAAGACATGTTGTCCTCTCAAGAAAAAGACGTATCATCGGGATTGATAATGTGGAAGACGAAGAAGCATACGATCATTTTGATGAGATACCACCGTTTTCCACTGGCATGGCATCTTTACCAACCGGTGAGGATAATGAAACAAGTCACGTGCGCAACGATCATAATAAAGGAGAATGGGTTGAAGAAGTTCCCATTGGCAACGATCAAAATGAAACAATTCATACCTAATTTTTATTGGTATGTTATACATATAAAATTTTAATTGGTTTCAAATATAAAAATAAATTTAATATTCATCAATACTGATGACTTAAGGATTTTATTTTTTTCCTTCAGGGATGCATTGAAACACTGGACAACGGGAAGCATGCAAGATATAATTCTTCAATATTTGTGACTTCTGTAATTCATGTTAATAGCTTATTTTTTGTTCATGTTATATGTAATTTATTATGAGTTTTTTTTAGTAGCTTATTTTTTTCATGTTATATGTAATTTATAAGCCTTTTTTTTAAGCTTTTTTTAAATTTCAAGGTTCATTTTTAGTTTATTTCATGTTATATGTAATTTATTAGCTTATTTTTTAAAATTTTAAGGTTCATTTTTGGTTTATGTCATGTTGTAAGTAATTCTCAAGTTATTAAGACAATATACAAAAATAATTTAGAAGATAATATACTAAAATAACTTACAAGATAATTTATACAAATATACTATAAGCTACTATACTAAAATAATTTTAAGATAATTTATTAAAATAAATTATAAAACAGCAGACACATACAGGATTATTTATGCAAAATTTTTGCTAATTTATCTGGATCGGTTTGCAAGCTAAGAACCGATCCAGATAACTATCAGGATCGGTTCCTTAGCTTAGAACCGATTCTGATAGTTATCTGAATCGGTTCTTAGCTTCCAAACCGATTCAGATAGTCTGTATGGATTTTAGTTTAATTCATTTTAAATTTTTTTTTAAAAAACTATCTAGATCGGTTCATTAACTAGAAACCGATCCAGATAACTATCAGAATCGGTTCTAAGCTAAGGAACCGATCCTGATAGTTATCTGGATCGGTTCTTAGCTTACAAACCGATCCAGATAAATTAGCAAAATTTTGAGTAAATAATCCTGTATGTGTATGCTGTTTTATAATTTATTTAATAAATTATCTTAAAAATTATTTTAATATATTAGCTTATAGTATATTTGTATAAATTATCTTGTAAATTATTTTAGTATATTATCTTCTAAATTATTTTTGTATATTATCTTAATAACTTGAGAATTACTTACAACATGACATAAACCAAAAATGAATTTTAAAACATCATTTAAACCAACAATTATTTTTGTATATTATCTTAATTTATTAGCTTATTTTTTTAAATTTTAAGGTTCATTTTTGGTTTATTTCATGTTGTAAGTAATTTATTAGCTTATTTTTTAAAATTTTAAGGTTCATTGTTGGTTTATTTCATGTTGTAAGTAATTCTCAAGTTATTAATATAATATACAAAAATAATTTAGAAGCTAATATACTAAAATAACTTACAAGATAATTTATACAAATATACTATAAGCTACTATACTAAAATAATTTTTAAGATAATTTATTAAAATAAATTATAAAACAGCAGACATATACAGGATTATTTATGCAAAATTTTTGATAATTTATCTGGATCGGTTTGTAAGCTAAGAACCGATCCAGATAACTATCAGGATCGGTTCCTTAGCTTAGAACCGATTCTGATAGTTATCTGAATCGGTTCTTAGCTTACAAACCGATTCAGATAGTCTGTATGGATTTTAGTTTAATTCATTTTAAAAAAATTTAAAACAACTATCTAGATTGGTTCATTAACTAGAAACCGATTCAGATAACTATCAGAATCGGTTCTAAGCTAAGGAACCGATTCTGATAGTTATCTGGATCGGTTCTTAGCTTACAAACCGATTCAGATAGTTTTTTATAATTTCGCGCATGTGAACTTAGATTTTGAAACCCTTCTTTCTCTCTTTCTCTCTTTCTCTCTGTCTCTGTTTCTCTCCTCCCTCACCTCTTCCGAAAATTAGAGAAGGAGATCGGGTTTCGGTCTAGCCACCCTAGCCGCCGCCCTCTCCTCCGTCTAGCCGCTGCCCTCTCCTCCGTCTAGCCGCTGCCCTCTCCTCTAGCCGTTGCCCTCTCCTCGGTCTAGCCGCCCTAGCCGTCGAACCGCCCTCTCTCTTATCGGACCTAGCCGCCGCCTGTGCCGCGCCAGTGCTGCAGTGCCGCCTCTGCCGACATTGCCGTCGAGCCTTCTAACCCTAGCCGCGCCAGTGCCGCCAGTGCCGCCCTCTCTGATCTAACGAGGTAACTCTCTTGCTCTTCTTAAATGATTTGTGCTCGATTGGGTTTATGGTAGTAATCGATTGTTGCGATTTGCTTGTGTCTTTGCCGGGTTGTTGATTTTCCCGGAAGGCACTAGTTGCTCTAGGGCTGCTAATGAGCTTGACTCGGCTCAGACTCGGCTCGGATTCAATGAGAGAAGCATAACGGCCCGGCTCAGACTCGGCTCGATTTTGAAAGAAAAAACTCGACTCGGCTCGGCTCATGTAAATAATTGACTTGGCTCGGCCGGGCCGAGCCGGCTCGCGAGCCGGCTCAGACCATATTTGAGCTTTTTCACAACATGCAACAACTATTTGTTTGATTAACGCACGCAATATTCTAAAAAGACAAAAACAAATGTGAAATCACTAAAAGACCATATTTGTTTGATCTGGTATCAGTTCTGGATGCGATACTGGTATCACGAATAACAAAATTTCAGATAAGCTATTTAGCAAATGAAGTTCTAGTTCAAGTTCTCATAGATAAATAACAATTTCTGATATCATTTTAAAATCTGAAATTTTGTTTAATTGGATATCAATTTCTGATATCATTTCTTATTCTTGTCTTTTTATTAAATCCAAAGTATATCAATTTGTTTTGCAACAGGATGCAGGATGATTTGCGAAGGAATGATGAGCAGGACAAAAGAGGAAGGAAAAATAATTCTGGATGCGAGAGAACTCGATTCGATGGGCTCACGAGCCGGCCCGGCTCGGCTCGGATTCGGCTCGGTTGATATGTAAAATTTTGAGTCGAGTCGAGTCCGAGCTTTTTTCAGTTCAGGGCCCGACTCAATATTAATTATTGAGCTGTTCAACTCATGGATTCGTGAGCCGGCTCGGCTCATTAGCAGCCCTAAGTTGCTCCAATTAATAAAAAAATAAAATTGCCCTAAAAGTAAAGATAATTAAACTTCTTCATTAATCATTGGTTGATTCACTTGCTTGGTAATTTCCATGAGATATCCAACTTCTATTTGTCGTGTCATAGATTATTTTGTCCAATTATATTATATTATGTCTAGTTGGAAAATGATATAAAGTCTTGTAATAAACAAGTGGATGTCAATTATATTATATTTGCCGTCATAGATTATTTTGCATATGTAATACTAGCATATGCAAAAGTTCAAGCTAATAATAATGGGCTTTGTATATTTAAGAGAAATTATTTTACAATCGATGTCAATTATGCACTCTATATTGTATTTAAAAAGTATTAATTATACGTAATGTTCAAGCCATTTAGGAATAAAGTGAGTACCATTTAGGAATGTAAAAATGTTATAATTATGCATCACTGTCTATTACCTAGTTGTGGTGAATGCAAATCAATATTATCCTAAAATTAGCATGACTTAGTTACTTGTACCCATGTGTGTTTATATGTTAGATCATTAAAAATATATATACATATGACTATGTTTTGCAAAGAGACCTAACAAGTACTAGAAGTTGTAATACTTATTACTTTTTTTTTTTTTTTTTTTAAAGTGCAGATATGGAAGGTGATAGTGAGCCAGCCTCGGTTAAGAAACGAGGAAGAGGGCCTAACCAAATTAAGGAGAAGTTTAGCGAGAAAGGCAAAAAGCTGGAAATTGACAGATTTTACAGGCCAATTGTTACTGAAGAGACAACGAGTTTTTCAACAGAATTTGGGATATTGGTAAGAAGGAATGTTCCTATAAGGTTCCAACGATGGAAAGATGTTCCAGATACGAACAAGCAAAAAATATGGGAAACACTTAAGGTAAATAACATGGTACTAATTTCACAAGCTTTCATTTGATATTAACTAACTCTAAATTTTGATTTCTATTTGTTTGGCAGCTGGACTGGGGTATAGAGGAGGATGAAAAAGTGAAGAAGTATTATTATCAGAGAATGGCTGTTGCTCACCGGAAGTGGCGAACCAAGATGACTAAAGTGTGGCGCAAGGGTGGGACGCCAGATTTTGCCAAGGAACATATTGAAGAAAAAGACTGGGAAGTATTTGTCGCGTACCGAGAGACGGAGGAATTTGGTGTATGTTTATTTATACCGACCACCTACCTTATCTCTAATTTAAGAATTCAATTTTTTTTATAATTAAAGCCAATTGTTTCTTTTTCAAATTGTAGATTGCCAGCCAGATTGGGAAGGGCAATCAGGCCCAAAACAAGTACCCGCATTTCTTAGGATCCAGAGGTTATAACGGGGAGGGTTTCCAGAATAGGCTTAGAGATGCTATGCAGGCGATTGCAAACGAGAAAGCATCTAGTGATCCGTCTTCCCAGGGTTCTTGTAGTACTGCATTGACACAAGACGATGTTATTGAGATGTCGGTTGAGCATAGGCACGTCACATGGAAACTAGGAAGACAGAAACTCAACGACGAGACCAAGGAACGCTATTATCCAGATGATTACGCACCGGTCATCAAGAAAATTGTGAGGATTTAGATATTGTCATTAATTGAAATTCAACTTTAATTAATTATGTTATAACATGCGTGTTGTCATTTCAGGAAGAACAAGAAGCGGCTCTGAAACAAGGCGTGTTGGTCGTCGAACAGTACGACGACATTCTGGCAAAATCTTTGCCAAATCGGGAATATCTCGGGAGGGTGAGAGGAGTGGGAGGTGAGCTTCCAATTAAAAAAGGCATACAGGAAGAGCTCAACAAGGAAGATACGTACTTCCTCGAGATCCGAAGCAGAATTTGACGCAAGAGTGGATCAAAGAGTGGAGGAGAGAGTAAGAGGAATGAAGGAGAGATTACGGCAAGAAATGAAATCAGAACTTGCAATTTTGATTCAGCAGACAATGGGCTAACAAGAAAAGACGTATAGCCCAACACTCATTCAGAGCAGCTGCCAGTCAGTCAAACCACATGCAGATCTTTCCGGGTATACTGAGGTAATACAAATTCAGATTTGAATCAGTAGATCTATGCCTTAGTTTCATACATATTCAAATTTTAATCTATTTTCCATTACAAGTCTTAGTTTCATACATATTTTTTTATTCGAGTAAATACATTTATTTGTACAGGAGGCAGAACTAAGCTGCAAACTCCTCGCGGATGTAGATAGGAAAACTCTCGTAGTGGCCATAGGGACAATTCATGTTCCAGTTGTACAAGGTGGAACAATTCACAGTAGGCCTATGCCGCCAGACCATGCAAGAGTAACGGTGGATGCTATTCGGGATTGAGACTTCATAGATCTCCCATTACCTGTACCAAATGGCGAGCAGTTAACCCTTGCATCGGTCCTCGGCAGTTTCACTTGTTGGCCGATGTCCAAGATATCGACAGGTTCATTTGAGGTATATTGTTATTACAAGTTCTTCTTAATTTGTATCTATATCTGATAGAGTTATAGTTGATTCTGGATTGTATTTCAATTTATTACGAAATTTTGCAGGAATCAAGCAAAGAGCTGGTACCAGTTCCTGGAGGTCGGAACGCAACGAGTCACTGCAAGGCGTTTGATCGTATCAATTTTGACAAGATGGGACAAACATTCAAGCAGTTGCGTGATCAGTTTTTGGAGCTAGATGGCAGTCCATTGACTATCGATCCGCCACTTGATCTTTTATGTTCATCAGACTCCATATCTATTTTTGCAGATGATTATGCGGTCTTGCTTGCACCACGGGAGTGGCTCACTGTACCAATTGTTCAGATCTGGATGCTGTGAGTTACTATTTGTAATAATTGCAGAATTTAGTACTTTTAATTCAAATTTCACAAAATTGAGATCACCTATATGCCTTTTTCTTGCAGGTATTTGCACAAATTCATAAATGAGGAATTTCTCGATGAGCAGGTTGGTTGGATGGACCCCAATCGAACGAATGCAACCCTTATGAATGATGATCGAGGAGGTGTTCTTCAATACATAGGGAAAGCACTCCAAGAAAATTGGGACAAGAGATTGATATTCATACCTTACCATCAGATGTTAGTGTTATATATATATTCTAATTTTATTATATTTTTTTCAATTCATACAAATTATATAATATGACATGCTACAAACCTAACATGCAGAGATCATTGGATATTGACCGTGCTTATGCCAAGAGAAAGTGCATTGTACGTGTACGATTCCAATAAGAAGGGTAACAAAATGCTAATGATCATTGCTGCAATCGAGGAGTAAGTGACTTCCTAAATTTTACGTTTGTTTAGAATGCTAATGATTTTTTTATTATTTTATCATTTTAAATATCTCTCGTAAGTACTGATTGTTCAATGTGTTCATATTTCAACAGTGTCTTCATCAGGGAAATGGGTACTTCTTTAACGGTTCATAACGATTACAAGGTAATAGTTTCTATTGAGATATGATTATAGGGACCTAGATGCAAAAATTTGTGAATATCTAGACATATAAGCCATTTGTAGGCTTATTAACCTACATTTCAATTTTCACACCTAGAGTGGGGACCTGGCCCACCCACATTTCCTTTTTCTTTTTCTTTTTTCCCCTCTTTTTGTACCTTTGTGGAGGAGACTTTCATTTCATTTATGTTTGGATACAATGAATAGAAAGCCAGACAGATTGGTGGAAATGTGGAATCAAATCATCAATGATTAATTAAATTGAAAAGCCTGGAGATTAGGATAATGAAATAATTAAGGTGGAGACCGGGTTCATGACTAGTAGGCACGTGCCATCTTTTGTCTACATCTTAGGCAATAACTAAGAAGATATGGATGCAATTTCAGATGGCTGGCTTTGTACTTTTGCTCTTTAATTTTTGTGATTTTTCTTTTCATTCTCTTACTCCTAATAAAATGATAAAATAAATCCTACTTCTGTCAACATCAAGTTCTTAACGTTCAAGTAACGCTGCTTGAGTCATCAGCCATTTTTTTTTTCCTTTTGTAAAATAATAAAAATTAATGAAACAGTATATGAAAATCTTAATTCAACCATATGAATTTTTTTTTTCATTTTTATACTCTTTTTTTTATAATATAAATATTAGAAAGAGACTTCTTGTATGGATGAAAAGCAACTTGTGATGTGGCAATTTTCTTCTGACAAAATAAGATCAAACTAGAAATAACTTATTTCATATTATAATTTCACAGTGGTTTGCTTATATTGAATACTAAATTACTACTAAGTGTCATGCTATTGTTTTCTTAATTATTTGATTTTAAATAAATATAGGAAAACATAGTTTTTCTTTTTCAACTAAAACTTGTTGCTAGAGGTGTACAAATAATCCACTTAACCTGAACAAGCAGTCCGACCCGATAACCCGATTCGGAAAAAAAGGATTTAATTTTATTTGATTAGGTATGAATTAAGTTTTATTTAACCTGCCAAAAAAATATTGGTGCTAGATTTTAAATTATGTGTTGGTTTAAACTTTAAACCCGACCCTCGTAATAAATTAAATTGGTATCTCCCTATATGTAAAATAAATTATACTTATGCACCAATGAGTTTGGATTTTTGTTTTATCTTTTATTTTTCCTAAAATAATCTTGAGTGAGGTTATGGTGTTTTGCAACGTATACTTACTTAGTGTACTTAGATATAGCAGGTGTTAGATGTGTCAAAATGCACGCTTGATGAATATCGAAGCACATTCAACGATTATGTTATCGAAGCACACTATATAGATCTACATTGCAAAACACCATAACCTCTTTTGTCATTGTCTAATCAGTTGTTTTCTTATTGTTAGTTAAAATATGTTGTATGGTTTATATAAAATGTTATAGTGAAAATATTTTTATTTTTCAGTTCTTATTAAAATGTTATAGTGAAAATAAGAAGAGGTAATGTGTGGGTGACAAAATAAAAATAAATACTAAACCGATTTCCTTTACTGATAAACAAATAACATAATTTTCTAGACATCTTCGGCAGAAATGGAGGGATTAGTTATGTGAGTTGAGGGACGAAAACAATCATCGTTATTACAAGATTATCTGTGTTGAATATAAAATTAAGTGCGGAAGCATATCTAAATTTATAATTGTCTTGTGCATGAGAGTATTCTAGATGCAGTTCTTTCATAATAGCAAGGTTCTTCAGAGAATGTAATGGAAAAACAAAATGTGAATTAAAAATATATATATATATATATATATATATATATATATATATATATATATATATATATATATACTTACAACAAATTTGAGTTACAACATTTATTTTTTTCATTTTCAAAGTCCAAATCGTCGATCCAACCGTTCAGCATGATCATCTAAATAAAATGTACTTGCAGATCAAATTTTATATTTTTTTGAATTTTTTTACTATTTATTAAGTATTTTACAAAAAATTGCCATACTTAGACCATTGAATTTTGTACCCATCTTAATAAATAGTAAAAAAATTCAAAAAAATATAAAATTTGATCTGCAAGTACATTTTATTTAGATGTTCATGTTGAACGGTTGGATCGACGATTTGGACTTTGAAAATGAAAAAAAATGAATGTTGTAACTTTGTTGTAACTCAAATTTGTTGTAAGTGGATCCCTCCTCTATATATATATATATATATATGAGATGGGCTATTGTGCTTTGCAAAGTAAAGCGAAGGCACTGAATCAAACCGAATCATGAACTAAACCAACCGGACCAGGACAGTCACCTCTCAGAGGGGGAGTCGCCAGGGTTGGAGCCAGAGAAATTTATTGAAGCAAGAGGACGAGAAAAGAAGAAGCGAGACACAAGCAAACATCTAACACAAAACAACACCAACATACATATAATATTAAAAACTATATTTACAACTCGTTCTACCTATTCTTTCATTGCCAGAGAGAGGAAGAAGAGCACATGAGAAGAGGAGAAGAAAAAACGAATCGTTTGTCTTGAAGAATAAAACCCCTCAGAATAGCAAGAGAGACGAGACGGTGCCAAACAGATCCATTAGGTGGAAGCACCAAAAACGGTTACCAGACCTGCTAGACAAGAACACCTGCTCGGACTGATGAATTGAGTGGAGCGGAACAGAAGAAGTGAGAAGGTGGGGGAGGCTGAATCCCCATGGGCGATTTGGAAATCGCCTTGCCTAGGGCAAGCGGCCCCTTTTAGTATACAGTTGATACTAAAAAAAACTGGATCTAGCTGAGCAAAAATAAAAGGCCAAGGTGATCTAATGTTGGTGGTAGTGGTAAACACAATAATGCTTGCCGTTTATTTCTCCAAATTCTCGGTGTTTGCAAGATATAAATAAAATGTTTGGGTGACAAAATGAAAATAAATACTAAACCGATCTCCTTTACTAATAAACAAATAACATAATTTTCCAGACATCTTCGGCAGAAATGGAGGGACGAAAACAATCATCGTCATCACAAGATTATCTGTGTTGAATGTAAAATTAAGTGCAGAAACATATCTAAATTTATAATTGTCTTGTGCATGAGAGTATTATAGATTCGGTTCTTTCATAATAGCAAGGTTCTTCAGAGAACATAATGGAAAAACAAAATGTGAATTCAGAATATATATATATATATATATATATATATATATATATATATATATATATATACCTTGAATTATGGGGACCAAACCTATTATATAAAGCCCAAAATACTCCTTGACTGTCTTATTTGATAATTATTCAATTAAAATCGTCATTATTATTGAATATTACTCTAGTTCTCCACATTTAAAATCCACACTCTATATAACAAATTTTAATGATTAATATAGTACAAGCCACAATGATAACTTTTAATAACGCATAAAATTAACAGTATGCACAATATATTATTATTTCATACAGAGGAGGGTTCAAATGCCTCTATTATATATATATTAGGAGGAGGGATCCAATTACACCTTTTTTGGTGACACACTTTGACACCTACCATTTTTAAAGTTCAAATAGTCTATTTAAACCGTTCAACATGATGGATATATTAAAATGTGCTTGGAGATCAAATTTTACATTTTTTTGAATTTTTTTACTATTTATTAAGTATTTTACAAAAAATAGTCATATTCAGACCATTGAATTTTGTACCCATCTTAATAAATAGTAAAAAAAAAATTAAAAATGTAAAATTTGATCTGTAAGCACATTTTATTTAGATAATCATGTTGAACGGTTTGGATCGACGATTTGGACTTTAAAAATGAAAAAAATAATTATTGTAACTTTGTTGTAATTCAAATTTGTTGTAACTTGATCTCTCCTCATATATATATATATAGGAAATTGCTAATATTAAACTGTGCCGTATATTTTATTTTGTGAAAAAGTGATTGATGCTAAAATTAATGATACAATATATGATATTTTGATAAGTGTAGTATAAGATATTTAAGCACGTTTTGAAGCAATATTAGGACAAGCTTCTTAAGCAAAGCAAGAGGACATAAAATTAAACTTAAGCGACCACACCACGTCATCGTTAGTTTTTATTGAGACCATTTGGGAAAGCGTGTAGGATCACTAGTTAAGAAAGATGCTCCCTTGCTAATTAATATCTCATCTTACTCTATTTGTTTTATTTATTTTTTCCTTTTGGGCGAGACCGCGAGAGCTTGCACACAGAGAACATCAATTACTCTTATAATAAATTAATGAAGCACAATTAACCCGTGAAAGGGTTGGACTGAGAGACGAGGAAGCGACGAGCCTCCAATTCTTCCCTCCTTCGATCGGAGAAATTTCAGAGGTTAGGGATAGATAACCCTGTTTGCAAATACAAGTATATAGCGAACCGGAAAGGCATTGCCTTCCGGCTATTGCCATGGAGAAGAAACGAATAACCGATGATCTGGAACCGGGACCCACCCCCTCTCCCAAAGCAGTTGATCGGTTTGGTTTCTTTAAGCAAGAACAAAGCAACTCTCCTGAAGGCATCACGAAAAGTCGACCTACTCGCGAGAAGGAGAAGTATGAGTTTCTGTTGTATTTTATCCCGTTTTATGCACACCTTTCTTCTTTATATACTTATAATGCTGGTATTTTTCTATTCTTGGGGTAAAATTGCAATTAGAACATATTCTTACAAATGTGTGCTTGCTTCCTTGGTGTAGTTTCCATCTTAAGAGTATTGGATCCCATTAACAAAATGGTAAACAGAAAAAATAAATATTCATTTGCCAGTTTTCAAAGTTTGTCCTTTTCTACTCTAATCTAATCAGCATCACGGATTGTCAAGTTTTGTAGGATTACTAGTCAACAGAAAAATAGATATTTGGGGCCAACCTTCTTCCCTTCTTTGCAAAATCACTTTTTTGTTCAATTTCATTATTTAGTTTTGTAAAATTACGCAGCAAGGCAGTGAATTACACAAAAATGATGTTAATTTCACTTGGATGACTACAGAGAAGAGAGACGAATAAGGAAATGGAGAAAGATGATAGGTGTTGGAGGCAGTGACTGGTCACATTATGAGAAGAGAAATCCTCAGGTTGTTAAGAGACGAATCAGAAAAGGAATCCCCGATTGCTTGAGAGGGCTTGTCTGGCAGCTGATTTCTGGCAGCCGAGAGCTCTTGCTTATGAATCCTGGTGTATATGAGGTACTCAAAAAGGAATAATGTCATTTGTGTCCCTACAAGATATCATAATGTCATATCTTAATTATACCCCCAACAAAAAAGTGGGAACATGCATATGCAGCTGTTTTAAAAATAATGCAAAGTATGGCTTGTCTGGCAGCTGATTTCTGGCAGCCGAGAGCTCTTGCTTATGAATCCTGGTGTATATGAGGTACTCAAAGAGGAATAATGTCATTTGTGTCCCTACAAGATATCATAATGTCATATCTTAATTATACCCCCAACAAAAAAGTGGGAACATGCATATGCAGCTGTTTTAAAAATAATGCAAAGTATGGGATTGTACCTCCTGAACTTTCTTCAAAATATAACTGCATTATTTGCATCCTTTCTCATCTACTTGAAAAAAATTAATACAATATTAAGGTAGGTAATATTAAGGTAAGTAAGTGTGATTGGGTTGGAAGAGGGTATATATAATGTTGTACAGGCCTATATGTGTTTCTCTTTTTCTTTTTTTCTTTTTTTTTGAGGCAAACTGTTATAAGTTTTCATAGTTTCACATGAAATGCCTAAGATGATAAAATGCATTATGTCCACATAAAATCTTCTTTCTTTATTACATTTTCTAGATGGATGGTTTGTATAGCAGATATAAGCATTTTGAATCTTAATTTCTTCTTTTCCTTCTTTTCCCCCATCATACAGCAATTGGTGATATATGAGACATCAGCATCAGAACTGGAGATAATTAGGGACATATCTAGGACATTTCCGTCACATGTTTTCTTTCAGCAGAGACATGGCCCTGGCCAGAGATCCCTGTACAATGTTTTGAAGGCATACTCGGTCTATGATAGAGAAGTTGGCTATGTCCAGGTACAAATTATTCAAATTACTTGCATCCACAGTAGTTATCAATATGAATATGGACAAATGTACATAGCAATGTGCAAGGTTGTCAAACAGCATTATAAGCCTGAGATCAGTATGGATTTTGTTTCTTTGCGTTGTCCTTGTTTTATTTGTCTACATTTGGTTCCTTTTTTTTAATTGCAGTTAGATATTTTAGGGTAAAATCTCTTTATCTCGGGTGGCTACTTTACTGCTGGCTAAAACTTGGTAGGCTAAATTACTAGCTGGGTCAAATATGTTTGGTTCTGATCAGAGAAAATGCAAAATCATCCTACAGTATAGAGGAAAAATGACTTGCCACTAATTTTTTAGTGATTTTTTTTTTTTGAAGGCCAATGGGTAAGTTAGTGAATTTATTATTGAATTTACCCCCCAATCTTACCTCTAGTAACTGCAACTTCAGGGAATGGGATTTTTAGCAGGGTTGCTTCTGCTTTATATGAGTGAGGAGGATGCCTTTTGGCTTCTGGTTGCGTTATTGAAAGGTGCTGTTCATGCACCGATGGAAGGCCTGTATCAGGTAACTGCTTATATACTACTATTTTGAAATATGTTTCTTTATATTTTGTCTCAACTTTACCAGATAATTGTTTTATTTTGTATTGCTTTTTGTATCTGTGGTAGGCAGGTTTGCCGCTGGTACAGCAGTATCTATTCCAATTTGAGCAGTTGGTGAAGGATTTCCTACCAAAATTGGGGCAGCATTTTTCTGAGGAGATGATTAATCCAAGCATGTATGCTAGCCAATGGTTTATCACAGTCTTGTCCTACTCCTTCCCATTTCATTTTACTCTTCGCATTTGGGATATTTTCCTCTATGAGGTTAGTTTCAAGTACACCATCTATTTCTTCTAATTAATAGGATGTGTCTAAATCTCTCTTTTTTCTTGATAAAATACATATAAAATGTCATACTTTCTCCTAAGCATGTGCATAGTAAATGGGGTGAAGGACTTGCTTTAACTGTTTCAGGAACAATGTCAATTGCAGGGGTATATTGAAATTGATGAACCTATGGATGCTTGTTTATATTTTTCTGTTACCTACTAAGTTATATCAACAATTGTCTTATCTTAGGGCATTAAAGTGGTGTTCAAGGTCGGATTGGCTTTACTGAAATTCTGCCATGACGATTTGGTTAGTTATCTGATTTTTGTGTTCCTTTTGTTTCCATTATTTTATAGAGTTTAATTCTGGAGTCTAAATTAATCCAAGTAATTTTGATCTGTTAGGTAAAGCTACCATTTGAGAAACTTTTGCATTCTTTGCGAAACTTCCCTGAGGAAGCAACAGATCCAGATACACTTCTGCCTATAGCCTTCTCTTTTAAGGTCTGTTCATCTTTACATGTGTTGTTACTAAGGTTTAAGGCAACATACTCAGTTGTTTTTTTTCTAAATGTTTATAGGTGACCAAAAGATTGGAAGAAATTGAGAAGGCATACAAGAAGAAAGATGAGGGATCACAACATGGAAGCACTACTATGAAAAGACTGAAAGATGAGGGATCACAACATGGAAGCACTACTATGAAAAGGCTTCAGTCGATGAAATCAAAAAGCTTGAGCAGGATAAGTAGTCAAGTAATATCTAAATCCACGTGAAACTTTTTGAGGTAGAAAATTGTATTATAAAAAGCAATAGGGCCATTGCATTTTCAATTATGATTACTTCTTTTTGTATTTCTTTGTTCTGTTTTCGTTTTCTTTGTTCTTTTTCTTTTTTGGGGAAATTTGGTTTATTGATTGCTTTGATTCATCAAATGTAATTTGTTTTCTCCCAAAAGAAATTGTAAGTTCTGTCAAGGAATAAATTAGCTTTTGAGTTGTTACGTGATTCTCTTTATATTTGATAACTTAAACAAGAAGTCCCTTAGCCTGGCCTTTGTTTCGTTGTATATTCATGATTACAGTATTAATGGGATTACAGGCGTGAAAACGGATACTGATTCAAATCATTCAATAGAGGATGGACCGTATTCGTATCTCTTATTTACGTATCTATTTTTTACTTTTATATGCAAGACTCGGATATATGAATACGAATTGGATGACTCAATGGATATTATAAGATATGGATGCAAATATAATTAACATATTGTAAAAACACTTTCTTCAACTTATTTTGATGAAACGGTGTATGCTCCAGGTCATATACTCGTATGTTCATCAACTAAATACAGAACGACGTGATCAACACGAACACTTTAGATTTAGGTTTAATTATACATCGACGCACTCGCTTTCAAATTATTTAATAGAAAAGGTAATGCAATTAGCCAATTACCTTTTTTCCTTTTAATTTCTTTACAAATAGTTTTTTAAGTGGAACACGAGGGAAAATCTCATATTAAACCACGAGCACAATCAATGAAACGGCCTCTGGGCCGAACATTTTCTTAGTTTTGTAGTTATGACTTATGACTACCTTTATTGTTCGCCCCTTCGTTTTCTGATCCAGATATGGAGGAGTTTTTTTAAAAAAACGTAATTAAAATAATTAGTTTTAAAAAAACAACATGATTACTGTTTTTTTTACAAAAATCATAAAAACCGAACTGCCAATTCGGTATGAAGGATTTTTTTTTTCTTGACCGAATTGGCAATTCGGTCTAGCCTTTTTTCACAGTTCCCCACCATCTCCTGTGTGGCCTTGCGTGTAAGGCTTTTTTAGCCCAGACCGAATTGCCAAGTCGGTCTAGGGGGCTTTTTTTTTAGACACTAATAAGAGCAAAATAAAGAAATCTAACACTGAAAATTTGAATTTTTTGTTTAAATTATTTGTTAGATTACTTCTTTTGATTTATAATTAGCATATTTATACTAAAATACACTAAATTACTTGAAATTATGTTGAATTACACTATATTACAATAAATTATGTTGAATTACACTAAATTACGCTAAATTACAATAACTTCGCTAATTATGCTGAAATACGGTAAATTACGCTAAAGTAGACTGATTTTGTGCCATCTTTCATGAATCATAAAAAATAGTAAAAAAAATTTGGAAAATAGTAAAAATTGGTATTCTACAAGTTCATTATGTAACTAATTTACTGAGCTACTTAGATTGAATAATAGAAATGAAAATCTTAATCGGAAACTTCAACTCAAGTTTTGAGGCTCTTCCCTTTGTTTTTTGGCAATTTTGAATTTCAAAAAATGACATAGTGGTCACGAACGCATGCGTATTTTCGCAAGCTTTCCGAAAAGTGGTCATTTGCTGAAATCGGACACTCGAGCGCCGTTTTATGACCGTTTGAAGTTTCGCCGTCGTTTTTCACCTTTTCAGTGAAGATATCGTCCCTATTCATATGTAATTTAGCGTAATTTACCGTATTTTAGCGTAATGTAATGTAATTTAGTGTAATTAAACTTAATATAGTGTAATTCAACATAATTTCAAGTAATTTAGCGTATTTTAGTATAAATATGCTAATTATATATCAAAAGAAGTAATTTATCAAATAATTTAAACAAAAAAATTCAAATTTTCAGTGTTAGATTTCATTATCTTGCTCTTCATAGTGTCTCTAAAATATATATATATATATATATATATATATGAGCTGGGCTATGGTGCATTGCAATGCATAGGCATTCTTGTGCATTGGACTCTAAACCGTTAGATTCAAAGTCCAAACAGTCGATCCAAACCGTTCAACTTGAACTCCATATTAAAATGTGCTTGGAGACCAAATTTTACATTTTTTGGAATTTGTTTGCTATTATTTTAGAATTTTTGAAAATCACTGTTTTTGAATGGTCCAGAAATTTCTGAAAAACAACGATTTCAAAAATTCTAAAATAATAGCAAAAAAATTTCAAAAAATGTAAAATTTGGTCTCCAAGCACATTTTAATATGGAGATCAAGTTGAACGATTTGGATCGACTGTTTGGACTTTGAATCCAACGGTTTAGAGTCCAATGCACAGAATGCCTATACATTGCAATGCATCATAGCCCATCTCTATATATATATATATATGAGTGAGGCTATGGTGCTATGCATAGCACCAATGGCTAGTGTACTACGGCTCAATATGGTACTTTTTAAAATCCTAAAGGTCGATTCGAACCGTTCAATGTGATATCCATATGAATATGTACTTGCACACTAAATTTTATATTTTTTCGAATTTTTTTACTATTTTTTTAGATAGGTAGAAAAATTAGTGTTTAGGGTTAATTCTGGACCAACAAAATTCTACCTATCTAAAAAAATAGTAAAAAAATTTGAAAAAATATAAAATTTAGTTTGCAAGCACATATTCATATGGTTATCATATTGAACGGTTCGGATCGACCGTTAGGGTTTTAAAAAGTACCATATTGAGTCGTAGTACACTAGCCATCCGTGCTATGCGTAGCACCATAGCCTCACTCTATATATATATATATATATATATATATATAGAGAGAGAGAGAGAGAGAGAGAGAGGAGGGATCTAGTTACAACAATTTTGAGTTTTTAAAATCCATCAGATCGAATTGGCAGTTAGGTTTTTATGATTTTTGTAAAAAAAATCAGTAATCGTGTTGTTTTTTTAAAATTAATTATTTTAATTACGTTTTTTTTTTAAAACTCGATATGGAGGGATTAGGTTCAGTTTGCATTTTGCAGACCAATTTTGCAAAGTCCAGATCCTGTGAAGTAACACAGATTTTGAGTTTAGATCTGGATCATTCGATCAGAATCAGATCAATCTGATCCGAGGTGGAATGCACGGAGACCCTTTAATAGTAGTGTCAAAACAGATCTAATGGTCTGGATATAAACTCAAAATTTGAGTTACTTTAGGTGATCTGAATTCAATTTAATTTTGCACCAAGCCCGGATTTAGTGTCCAGTTCACTGTTCACTGCAAGTCTGCAATATTGGTTCCGCTCCTCCCTAATTGTACTGAATAATTGGTAAATCTAGGATGTATTGGTACTGGTCGTAGGGTCTAGCTCACATTGAAATCACATTCAGCGAAACCTTGCTTTGGAGATTATCAGAAACGAAGAGGCATCGAAATATCAAATACTAGTTTGGACCGAGAATAGAAATCAGAAAAAAGAACAAACAATCTGATCGATCCACCGCAATTTTCTCTCTTTCCCTCTGCCTCCCTAATCCCTATCTACTCGTGGTCAACATGCCAAGTTCTTACTCATAGAGGGGTAACAGTGCAGACTGTGCAGTATTCTATGACATGGTGGAATCTAAAAGCCTCCCCCTAAAATAAAGATTTTTATGTGTTTACTTAGTAAGAACAAGATTATGACCAAATCAGTCTTAAGATCCAAGAATTGGAAGGGCAATGCACAGTGCCACTTATGCTCCAATGAAAATTGTGCAGAGGATGCTGAATTGCTGACCACCTCTTTGTTACATGTACATATGTGAGACAAATTTGATTTTGGATGAGCATAGTACAAGATTCACAACACAACTGGTTTACTGTGGATGAAATTCTTCAATATGCCATAACTCTAAGAATAACTCAACAAAAGGCCTTTCTGATTGTTTTTTGTGCAGTAAACTGGTGCATATGGAAGTTAAAATGAAATAAGTTTTTCAAATACACCAATTAGCTCCGTCAGGAATATGATACTGATGATTCTGTCTTTGCTCAAATACTGGTCAGGTTTGTCACCAGAGGAAGCTCACCAATATATGGACAAATGGCTCCCAGAAAACATAGATTTGATTCCACTGCAGAGCCTTCGTCCTATGCAATTTTTTTACTACAGTCCTACTGTAGAGGGTCTGGTACCACAAATCACTGATGGGAGATGATTACAAAGAAGAACTGATAAATGTACCAGTTTATCAGAATGTCAGTACGCGAGGTTTATGTTTTTAGTAGACTCACCATGTGGTGGGGTGATTGTATCTCTTTGCTTTATGTTTCTTTTCACTTGCAGGGCTTGTTGGTTATTGTGTTGGCTTGTTACCAAAAAGAGAGACTGAAAACATTTGAGGATGTGTTTTGAATAGGTCAATGATGCAAAAAAGGGTGAGATGGAGATTTTGATTACAAGTTTTGCTCCTGTACCAGTCACTGGTACGGTAGAGGTGAAACTAGTTATTTAATAAATGATATGAGGTGTGAGTTGCTGGTAACACAGTCTAGCGATTTTCTTTACGGATGGGATATAGATAGTTATACATATAGAATAATTCTTAGGAAAATTGTATGTTCTGATAACTAATTTAATACATGGGCTTTATAAAGCCTTTGTTCCTGTTGAGCTCTGCTTGATACGTGCCTGATTCTGGCACGCTAGAAAGATTGGTAAATTGAGAGTGGAGAGTGAGATTTGAGTGAATTCGAGCAAAGCTCGGAGAAGCGATAATGGAAACTGAGATAAACACGAAGAAGACTCCGACCAAAATTATTCATTCCATCTATAATCCTGTCCATGGTACATCAGTTAGCCTTCTAATTTTTCTATAGCCTAGATCTTACTAACTAACTAAAGCGCGACACATCAGCACTTATGTCATTATTTTTTTGCTGATATGTATGTCATTATTTTCTACTGAGGTGGTTGAACCACTCTTCAACGACTAGCTCTGCAGTTAGTACTGCAGCCGGTGTGTCCAATTCTAGAGAAGTGGACCCGAACTTGTGGGAAGGGCAGAATATTCGGAGAGGTCCATTGCACAGAGACAGACTTAGGTAGTTTAAATTATTTCTGCTGACTTAAGTGATTGTCCGATTGACGAGATCTCTTTCGCCTTATCCCGATTTGTGACCAGTTCCAAATTGCAATCTTTTCATCCCCATTTAGATTGAGGTCGTGACGCTGTTTATTTGCTCTTTCAGGTATTTTCGCTCTTTTCCTCTCCTTTCGTCTAAATTCAGGCCATCCGTTCGCGCTTCTCTCTTTGTGGACCATTATCCAGCAACAAACCTGCACGATTCTCACTTGATCTTTGGTTTTGGTTTCCAGTAATCCCGCTTTTGGTTAGGTTTGCTGGTTGGTACTAATATAGAACTTTAAACATAAATTTTATTAGTTTAAACTATTAGATGAGTATATTTTTGATAGCTGGTGTCAATCTGTTGTCTATGTAGTAATTTTCATTAGCAAATTAATAAATAAGAAAGGCAATATGTCAAATCATTTATTTCGGATCTACTCAATGAGTAGAACTAGTGTGTGTTATGCTCACTAAGAGGACTTGGTGAGCATAACTTCAAAATTATTGGATTGGCTTCAAACGACAAATCCAATCCGTTGAAACCGATCTATTTCACGAGTAATGTGTATATATGCAAAATTTTGAAATTTTCGAATTCATTTAGTACAAAGTCAATTGGTAAAAAAAATAAAAAATGAATGCATTAAAATAACTTTAAAACTTTATTTTTCTTTTACAGCTTGACTTTATACAAAATAAATTCGAAAATTTCAAAATTGTGTATGTACACACATCACTCATAAAGTAAATTGGTTTTAACAATTTGAATTTATTGTTGAATTCAATCCGATAGATTTTTACAGTTATGCTTATCAAGCCTTTTAAGTGAGCATAGCACACACTAGCTTTACTCTTCAAAATATTAAAAACTAATCATTTCACTATGAAATTGTAACATGAGAATAAATTATACAATCAAAGACTGACAAAACTTATATACATCAGCTTATGTCAATACCTTATAAGGCATAACTAACAGCTAATTAGACATCATAAGATAGGTTCTACCCAAATCAATCTAATTGTCATCTAGAATATATATATTCTCATGTCAGTTAGATTGCTCCATCAGCATCATCAAATGAATTTTTGTATGATAATTTTCTGAAAATGTTTACTTAGAGGACCTTTTAGTAATTATTGATTACTCTATAATCTTTTGAAAATAAATTATACTTTTCCCTTATTTTTGCAAACTTCTTTTATGGGCTCTGAGAATAGTAGGGAGCGAGGAGTATGATAAATGTTGTAATTTGCCAACGGGCTTATTGTAAGCAAAAAAAAAAAAAAAACAGTAATGAAAGAAACTTTACCATACTGCGTCTTAATAATACATAGAGATACCACTAACCCTAAAAAAAAGAATAATATATAGAGTAATCCGTACCAATACTGTAATGAGAGGAACTTTACCCATTTTCTGTGTTACTGAATAAGATATAGATAATGTAATAAAGTCAAAATGATGCACGATTGACAGCTTTACATCTTGCACTGTCCAATTTGACTAGGCATAGTTGATCTTTTCAAGGACCTCAAAATTTATATTTTTTTTTTAGTTGAAAGAATAATTGTGACTTTTATTTGTGAAATATTAGGTTTATATTACTAATTGAAGATGTCGGCGCTGAAAAATTTCTTGAACAGTCCTGTTGGGCCCAAAACAACCCATTTCTGGGGACCTGTTGCAAATTGTGGGTTCATCGTTGCTGTAAGTTCATAATATTATTTCTTTGGAACAATTTCATTTTGGTGGTGAACAAAATAATAACCCAGGTCGGCCATCAGGATACTATTTTTTGAGGGGACAATTCATGAATTGTAGTCCCACATTTCTTGAATAGTTAAGCATATTCAAAACATGATAAAAAAGACATAATCATGCTATTTTCATATGCTTCATATGTAAATTCAAAACACACCAACCTTGGTACTGTATGTATACATTTTTTTTTAGTAGGACAGCTTGAGGTGCATTTCAAATAAAGCCTATTTTTCCAGTTGCTAATTTCATTATTTTTGAAGAATGCTAACAATTCTGCAAAACAAGATAAAAGGAAGGAAAGAAAGAAAAATTAGTAAATATAAACAGATATCAATAGGATAAGGTAAGTACATTATGCATTTCTTTGCTATTTGTATATTTGGGAAAAGAGTATGGTTATATACTTGTATACTCTCCTTTGTTAGACAATACAATATCAAGTTTAAGTGTACTTCTTCAAGATACAAATTTGTGCTTAATATCACCATTTTCCAAAGTGACAGTTGGTACGGGAAAATGGTTGTACTGAAAGGCCATTGTCTTTTCATTTTTCAATGCTTAGTTGTGTATCTATCTAATTGCTGCACTTTGACGATCCCCCGTGTGTGGTTGTTTCTTTTGTTTCCTTCATTGCCTTGTGTATCTATTTGAGTTTTGAATTCTAATAAGAGGTTTCTGATAATTTCTTCAGGCTTTTTTAGACGCTGAGAAGCCTCCTGAGATGATTTCTGGCAATATGACTGCTGGTTAATATTATATTTGGATATATGATAGCATTTGTTAACTAATTTAGATCAAGGTTCTAAATAGCGATTATAACGGCATAGCGGGGAGACAAAAAAAAAAACTATCGCGAATAGCGTAGCTATAGCGAAAGCTTTCCTACATAGCGTTTTTTTTATTTTCAAAAATTTTATTTTATATTTCTACTAATAATAAACATTATCTAAAGTCCCATAAGTAACAAAAACACCAAATTGATTAAGAATTTCTAATATTCACATTGAACCAATACAAAGTCCAAATTGTCATTCAAAATATCCCTAATTCATAAACTATCGATATATTTTCTATTCAAAATATCCTACTACCATATATTAAGTATCATTTTACTACATATTCAAATAATTTAATTGATATAGGCCAACGCATATTGTTCAAGTTTATTGATATTATAGACCCATCTAATTTAATTTCAGTTTGGACCTTAAAGCCCATTTAAATTGTAAAATAAATAAATAATAATAAGCCCATGTAGCATAGCGGACCGCTATTACCGCTATAGCGGCCGTAGCTCGATTAGCGAAATTTTACCCGTAGCTTAGCTTTTAGGTCAAAAACCGCTATAGCTAGCTATTTAGAACCCTGATTTAGATATTAGGTTAGTAGGATAATATGTCCTTTATATCCAACTATTTGGTAAAATAGCCTTGTGGTATTAATCAATAACAACACTACCAGTACCACTTTCCTCAGTACGACTTTCCTCAGTACAATAGCCGTTTGTCACCACTATCTGGAAGCAAATTGACTAAACCCGCTAGTATCTCTGATTGCTTTCTTATAATATTTGTGATCTTGTGCAAGAATTGAGATATCTAAAGGTCCAATACCAAGGTTATGTTCTCAGAATTAATCAGTGATCTTCTAAACAGCAATGTGCATTTATTCGGCGCTTTTTATGAGGTTTGCTTGGATGGTGCAGCCAAGGAACTATTTTCTTTTAGCTTTCCATGCTTCCAATGAAACTGTCCAGCTCTATCAGCTCTCTCGCTGGGCCCGTGCTCAAGGGTAATATTTTCTTTTTGTGTGGAGAACTTACATTTTTATCCCTGCAAAATTGGAAAATCAGCCAATGCTTCTGTAAACGAGAAATATCCTATGTGTCTATGTTACATAGAATAACCAAACCATTGATCTGCTTATAATCTTTCAAAAGAAATGTTGCTAGAACAATGCTGGAGATAGAGAGAAAGTAGCGGATTTACTAGGGGTAATATGGGCATATTCAAAAGAAATGTGTGACGAAATTGAGAAAAAATGTGCCACAGGATAATAGTTCTGTCAGATTTTTTTGGATCCAATGTATGCTAAAAAAATGAATTTGTAGTCCTTATGTGGTAACCACATCTCTGTATTATACTGTAAATAAGCTGTGTCAATAAATTCACAATATTTATTACCATGAATCCAACTTTTCTTCTGATAGGTACCTGGAGAAGAAGGAACCTGAAGCTCAACAATAGTTTGCTAGTCTGCAATAGCCTTCCTATCTTCTGTTTGTAATTCAATAAGATTTATGGGGTTATTCAGCATACCTCCTTAAGAAGTGAAGGATTAAACATTTAATCCTTGCTAAGAAGTACTTGTTTGGTAAGATAGTAGGATTAAATTTGAAGATTTAGTGTGAATATAGTATATATTGTAGTATGTAAATACCAAGTTACAATACATTGTTGTTGTCATGTAAAATAGATTTATCAAATATGTCTATTGAATGATAATTAAATAAAAAAAAATAAGATAGATATATTTAACAATCTGTTAGCTTTAATAATCAGTAAACATTAAGTATGCCTAGTTTAACATAATTAACTTTGGTTGAACATACTGGTACTCTTCTACACCTCCGCCTATGATATGTATCTGATTTATCAAGGTTATTTCTTTATCATGAATCTACCAGTTGAACATTTTCTTTTTAGTTCTTATGTTTGAATATGTTTATCTACAAATCAAAATTAAATCAATAAGATTTCTAAACAGGAAAAACAATTGTGATTGCTCTGACCGGTACAGCTGGTACCATTTGCTTCCATCCCCAACCTCAGTCTAGGCCTTCCTCTCGTTCTCCTTTTTCAAAATACAAGTAGTTAGAATAATTTTAGGGAAAATCAAAATATATACAATACATTCTTAAAAATCATATGCATAATTTCTTCAAAAAAACAGTAAATTTCAGAAATAATCAGAGTAAAATAAATGTAGTGCATTCTTAATGCCATATTATTGAGAAATAGTAAAAAGGTCCAAGATAATTGAATGGATTCTAGAAACAAAGGAGAATACTAAAGAGGAAGAAGAAAAAATCTATCAAAGTGGGTGTCAAATGAAGAGCGTTTTGATCCAAAGTCCTCTACAACATCGGCTTTTTTAATTTTCTCATGAACTATCTAAAATATAACATTTCGTCTCCACACACATTATCATGTTTAGTTGTTCGGATCGACTGTTTGAACTTTGGAAACAGAAATAAAGATGTGAGGCATGATTGGAAGTTGGGACACAAAAACAATAGAACATTTAACCTTATTCTTTTTTCTTTACAAAATTTATTGAACAGTGGTGCAATATTCAACTTGAATGTGCTTTATGACTGGTAGCTGTGTCTCAGTGAGATCTAAACTTTGTTTAGCTCTGGGTAATGCCTTAACGATATTCAAATTCTTTGAGATTTGGTTTCCAAATTTTGCGCCTAGCCCATATTTTTAGTAACCAGTTCGCTTCAGTTTTTCTCCTCCCAAATTTGTGCGGATTGCTACGGTACACATGGGAGATGACTTCTGACCAAACTCGTATGTCCATGGGTACGATACAGATAGGGTAGAAGCACTTCTATACTCATACTTCAAAGTTGGAAGTGTTCCATGTTATCTTTAAAAGGTAGAGTAATCCTTCTAAACTCTGTGCTTCACTCCTGTAGTGGCTTTCTATTTATAAAATGCATATTAAGGTTAAGACCAAAATTTATCAAATTAGGAAAGGGGAGTGCTATACTGAGGGCACCATTTTAAATTTTGAGAGTTGAGAGAAAAATTTCTCTCTAAGATTTTGTTCTTTCGCTCTCTCTCTTATCTATCACAATTAATTTTGTCATAATTAATACAAAAGTCAATAAAAAAAAATTAACAAAGAAAGTTACTTTGACAGAAAAAAAAAATTGTAATTTTAGTAACTCTCTCTTTTTTTATATGTGCACGATATAATCGGCACAACAAAATCCAATTACAGAAAGAGCAAAAAAATTACACCTTGATTCAATCTATTTAAAATTTTGCAGTTCGTCTATTAGACTATTACCCTTTAAAATGAACTCTTAGCAATATTTCGCCCATATGAGACATTTTCATTTTGGAATAATATGAGATATTTTCATTTTGCGGATAAAGATTGCACACTATCTAGAAAATGAGGGAAGAATTAATGGTTGGGATAGAAATGGTTTCTCAGATGTGCCTATTGGTACGGGATTCTCTGATTTGTTTACTGGTATGGTATGAAATATGTTTACTGGTATCAGGTTCTGGTACGGGCATGAAGATAAAAGAAAAAAAACAATAAGGATGTCAGAATACAACCCCTGACAAAAGATACATGTTGCTGTTAGGTACATCAATTTTTTTTCACTACTTTTTGTTAATTAGAGGCACATAAATGGGTGGTCCATAAGAATTCCAAATCAAGGTAAGCTAGATCAATAGAGCGTTATAGTGCAACAGGCTGAGTGCCATCTATTAAGAACATATGATGCTTCTAGTAGCACAAGAGCAATACATATGTTGTTGCAAAGTTTACAGCAAAATTATTTTGACTATAGTACAGTAATTGATTTAATTAAAATCTGACTTTTAATTTTCTTGCTTTCGGCTTAAGTTGTTTAGGATTGAACTTGTCTTTTCACTAGTACAAAAAACCCCTTCACCGACTGTTAAAAAACCCTTTTACCGACTGTTATTGAGGCGTCGGTGATGGCGGCGACGGTATAGATAAATCTTTACTGACGGGTGAAAAACAGTCGGTGTAGGCGCCCAACACCGACTGTTTTTTGGAAAAAACAGTCGGTGTAGGCGCCCAACACCGACTGTTTTTTTGAAAAAACCGTCGGTATAGGTGCTGGGCACCGAATTTTTTTTTTTTTTTTTTTTTTTTTTTTTGCACCTGTATAATTATATAATTCCTATACCATTTATAATTATACAAAATTATAAACTTTTTTCAAGGTGAATATATTAATAGATAAATGAACGTCATTTACATCTTTTCCAATATCCTTAATTTACTAGTGTTAATCTGAAAGTTCCAAGCTGTCTCCCAAACAAAAATTGCAATCTCAAGTACACCCCAGAGGGGCTAGCATCTCTGATAACCTTACATGAAGTACTATGGTGTATAACTCTCCAATTCCATTTTGAATTTGAAGTACCCAAATCATTTCCAATATCCTTATTGGTTTATCAAGAGATGCTTGTGGAAGTAGCCCTCGCATGGACAAAACGAATGCCCAAAAGACAGACCTCAAAAATTATTCCATCCAAGGCCATAGCATTGCTTGCTTCTTCAACAGATCTCATCTCCACAAAAGCAAACTTCTTGTCATGGTTAATATACACATTTAATACAGCATCACCTGCAGATATTAGAAACAAGTTTAAAACAACATATTGAAAAAAAGGGAAAATAACAAGTTTAAAAAAAAAATAGAACCAAAGGACTAACCTGGACCAGCAGTGTTCCCTCCAATAGCATTCATTACCTGGTTAAAAAAGATAGCCACCGACTTCCAAAAGAAAATAAAAATGTCAGTCAAAATCAATGATTACATGATTAGGAAACATGAAGTGTGTCTATTTTTTATAATGAACCACCACGAACCCTAATCCTGTATGCATCGCCCAAATACTAGCTTTTCTTATCCTAGGATAACCATACTTGATGACAACTGATCACCACTCAGGCAGGCACCTAACATATAACACCAGTGGCATACCATCACTGCTTTCATTTAACAGCAGATGCAAATTCTAGCAATTAAGAACAGAACCTAGGCTGCCATCACCTCTCTTAAATAAAGGTAAATTTATAACTTCTAATCTAAAATATTAATATGTAACTAGTATAAAGAGGATACAAAATGGAAAATACCTGCTCATTAGCAGTTGGGGGAAGGGGAAACTGCATTCATTGCTTGCACCGGCATCATTTGCAGAGCAGGAAACTGCATAAAATTAAATACAGAATATTAGCAAGAAGCATTGAATCAGTGAAGTAAAATTGGCATGTTAACTCAAAACAGCAAGTTAACAGCTCAAAGCTATACTTAGTTAGGTATGAAATAACAACATTTTATTGAGAATAAACTGTTTGGTTGTTAGTAAGGTTCTCAAGAATTGCATGAATATCTCTGTATATTCATAAAGCAACTATCGTGACCTTTAATGTATGCAAATGAGCATTTGGAATATGATCCCATATTCCTACATTCAAAAAGAACCTTCCGATACTTAATAAGCAATGCAGACAGCAAAAAGGTCATTTAGGTCATCAAAATAAGGAACTGCAAAAAAATAGAGAAAGTACCTGCCCAGGCAAAGACAGCATATTGGGAAGCATTCCTGGAAGAGCAGGGATAGCAGGCAGCTGACCTGTACATTCAGCTACCATTAGAACACATTCAAACTACTAAAGGTATATGGAATTACTGTCGAGTCATTACAGTACTCGTGTATTTGACACATGCAAATATGCAAACAAATAGAGCTACCTGTCCTTAGGGATGGTCATCATGCAAATAAATGAATAAAAATGACTTCATGTCCCTTCACCTGGTACTTTACCTGTTACAAGAAAAATAAAAATGACAAGAAACAAATTAAACAAATTAAGTAAAATCAATAAAAATGACAAGAAAAATAAATGAATCTGAACATTCATGTCCCTTCACCTGGTACTTTACCTGTTACTGTTACAGTTCTTGACTAGTACCAGTACCATGTAATGCAAAGTGTACCTCTATTTTCCATAAAAACTCATCATGCATTAACTATTTTCCATAAAAAAGAAGATTACTTTTTCTAAGAAAATAGGAGACATGATAGAACAATAAGAAACGAACAAATACCCGAGTACATAGATATCAGCGGCCTCAGACATGTCAAGCCAATCAGAGAGGTCCAGATCATCAGGTGGGATCCGCCCACCTACATTCCATGTTCCTGCACAAATCCTGCAGCCAGTTTTAATAAAATCAGCAATATCTTACAATTTTTCCATTTCATCTGCTAGATATATTTTTAGGAAACATAAATAAAGAAAAGGTTCATGCCTGAGTTCTTTGGTGTGAATGTACTGTGCACGAAGTGTTTCTGACTTTCTTCTCCTCATCCTGCTTGGAATGCCTCCTATCCTATTGCCTAATTTAAAGCAGCAATGATATAAAACAGTTACGGCAATTAAATCAACAACTTGTACAAGATTCATAGATTAATCGACATGAAAATTTATTTTTTTAAGTACGTAGATAAATAAATACCAGTTGTTTCAGCCCTTAAATCAGTCAATCTCCTCTCCTCATCATTTAATTGCCGCTCCCAACCGCACATCTCTGAAATCATTTGGTTAAATCAGAATTTTTTTCCAAACAAGATCTAGCAATTATCAGACAAACTATGTCTGTCTTTGCAAAAAAAGTCACTATCAAGTACCAGGAGCATAAAATTTTCAGTTATCCAAAAATTTAGCAATGGCAGTTAATGGAGATATCTTAAATTAATGATCAAGTAAATAGTCAAAAGTAAATAGGATTGGAAATAGAAGGCGGCGGTGGAGGTGGTGGCGCGGTGGCGGCGGCGGTGAAAAGAGGCGAACTCCACGTCGCATCCGCTTGGAGATCAGACGCTCGCTATCGGCCAGAAAAGCACTCCTCCGCGCTATCGGACAGAATTCGGGTGCTTGGGTGCTTGGGTGCTCGGGCGCACAACGCACTCCTCCGCGCTCCAGCGGTGCTCGGGTGCTGGGGCGGGCCGAGGCAGCAAGGCGACTCGGGTGCTTGGCGGAGCCGGAGGCAGCGGCGGGGTGTTTGGGAGATCGCGAGGCTGATCGAAAGAGAGAAATGGAACTCAAAATTTTGGGAGGGTTTTCGGAAAAAAGAGGGAAATGAAATATTTCCCGGCTGATCGAAACTTATAAACTGGAAATAAATTTTGTTAGCTCAACACCGACTGTTTTTTAAAAAAACAGTCGGTGTTGGTAATTGCTCAACACCGACTGTTTTTAGTAAAAAACAGTCGGTGTAGGTATGAGCAACACCGACTGTTTTTTAAAAAAACAGTCAGTGTTGGTGATTGCTTAACACCGACTGTTATTTGTGAAAAACAGTCGGTGTAGGGTATGAGCAACACCGACTGTTTTTTTTAAAAAACAGTCGGTGTTGATTTACTGACGGTTTTTTGTAAGAGAACAGTCGGTGTTGAGATTGTTCTTATTTATGATTTTACCAGCAGTCTCTACACCGACTGTTACATATTAAAATAGTCGGTGATTGAGGGTCGGTGAAGGGGTTTTTTGTACTAGTGTTTTTCCCTTTCTCCTTTGTCTCTGTTATTTCTTTCCGTGTCACTGTTAATCTCTTCCTCTCACCAGCAACATTTTTTTTTCTGACCAGTACAAACCCAACACTCATACCCCTCTCTCCCGCTCTCTCCTCTCCAGGATGCCCTCTCTCGCTCTTTTTTTTTCTTTTGAAAACTTGACAGCTGCTGCCCTCTCTTTTTTTTTTTTTTGAAAAACTTGACAGCGGCTGCCCTCTCTTTTTTTTTTTGAAAAACTTGACAGTCTTTGACAGAGACTGTCAAGTGCTGCATTACATTTAAATAGTGTTTTACAGTATAATACAACAAAATAAACCACACTAAACTAAAAAGGAGTAAGCAACATATAAATAAACAAAACAACTATCAACTATCCACTATCTTAAGCGTAGTTGAGCAATCCTGCACCGCCCGATCCGACAGCGGCTGCTCTCTTTTTTTTTAAAAACTTGACAGAGGTTGTCAAGAGCTGCATTAGAATTATAAAAAGTTTTACAACAAAAATAACATCTGAAAATGAAACCTTACATGCCACCAATTGCCTATAGCAATTACATAACATCAAAACAAATACACAAAGCCAACTATCAAATACACAGAGCCAACTATATGCATACTTCATCCAGAGTTTAGCATCCTACACCGCATGATTTGCTAGGATCTCAGAACGTGACCTTCGCCCACCAAACACAACCTCATTCCGGTGCTTCCACAACACCCAGCAGGTAGACGCAAATAAAGGACCCCAACTCTTCTTGGGCAGAGTTCTCCCATACATGTTGTACGGAGTTGCCAATTCTCATAATTTGATAGCCCAACAGTGAGTGAACCGAATACCAGACATGAATTGCAAAGGAGCATAAGAAGAACAAATGTAGCGCGTATTCACTCGGACATGTATCACATAACACGCAACGAGGGAGGCATCTCAGATTACGCGTAGCCAAAATGTGATGTGTCAACAACTTTCCTTTTAACAAGCAATGAACAAATACCTTAACTGTAGGGGTTATCTTTAGTCGCCACGTATACTCAAACTTCCAGCCCATCCTACCTCCTTCAATCAGTGCTCTATACACCGACTTGGCAGTGTATTTACCCGACGCCTCCCACTTCCAAAGGATCGCATCACAGGCATTGAATAGCACAATATCATGTTGAACATGCAGGTCAGCCGCTATCATCTCAATTACTGGCATGGCATCACAAAGTGGAATGGATAGCTGTTGAGGTCTTATGCCGGTTGTGCTAATGGTGCACCATTCCAAGAGTCAAACCAAAAAGAAATTCCAACACCGTTTCTAATGTGCCAGTGCGTAGATCAATAAAAAAATATGCTTACTTTTGATTAATTGTTGGAAAAAAAAAGAGCCTGTTACCCTCCACAGATTTGGACCTCCCTCATACATGCCCTTCCATCTAAGCTTGAAAATATAAATAGTCCAAAGTGCTCGTGGCTCCGCATATGCCTTTCACCACCACCTCAACAAGAGTGATATGTTTCTTATCTCCAAATCAGGTACTCCAAAACCTCCCCTAGACTTAGGTAAGCATACGGTCGGCCAGTTAATTAGGGATACCCCTCTCCTTGTGTGTTCATTTTTGCCCCATAGGAAGGTTCAACGTATTTGGAAGCAAGAAACAAACCATGAAATAAATTGGCATTAGAATTTACCAATTGGAGCCATCCCCCTCGCGAGATTAGTTTCCTTTGCCACCCCTCTAGCCTTCTTTCCATTCTTTCTATGAGCGACATGAACAATTGCCGACCCGGTCGTGTCACGATCAGCGGCATACCAAGGTAAATAACCAAGAAATGAGAACACTTACTACCCATTATATAACCAATGATATCAGACTCGGCTTGGTCTAGGTTTAGTGGATCAACTTGGTCTTATTATAGTTGATATGAAGACCCGAAATCTTGGTAAAGAGCCTCAAATAATCTTGAGAGTGATTGTTGATCTGTTGGCATTAGCAATGACGGCCGTGTCATCGGCATATTGAAATGCAACCACTGATTTTGTAATTTGATGTGAGATTGGCTCACCTATGATCTCGTTTACCACTCCAATTAATACAACACATCTACTGCCACATTAAAAAGCATAGGGGATAGTGGATCCCCTTGTCTTAAACCCTTGCGATGTGGAAAGTAGGTTGACGGCTCGCCATTAATTAGAACTCTAGAGAATGCCGATAAGAGATCCATAATCCATTTAACACACCTATTCGGGACCCCTCTTGTAAGCAAAACTTTTTGAAGAAAAGACCAACTCACCGAGTCAAAAGCTTTGGAAAAGTCCAATTTGGCTAATAATAAGGTCAGGAAGCACCCTTCTAAACCGCTTCGCGATAATCTTAGAAATTAGCTTAGGCGCAATATTAATTATGCTAATAGGTCGAAAGTCACCTTGCTTGGCACCTTAATCTTTGGAATCATTACAATGTTTGCTTTGTTTATCTCCTTCAAATCAAACTCATGTCTATAGAAACTTTCCAAGATGCTTAGTACCCACTCTTTCAACACTGGCCAGTGAGTTTGCAAGAACTCATTTGGTAACCCATCCAGGCTTGAAGCCTTGTGCTTTGCAAGACCTTGAACCGCACAGTACACTTCCTCTTGAGAAAAAGGTGCTTCCAAGAAATCCATATCAAGCCAAATTGTGTTTGCAAATAACACCATAGGATCAAGATCTGAAACAGTGTTACAAGTTCCAAGAATACTCTCCATGTGTTCCTTGAAAATGCCTCTAATGGCTGCTTCCTCTCTAACTTGCTCCCCCTAGTGTGTGTGATCTGGTGTATTATATTCCTCTTGCTCCTTGTCGAAGTAATAAACTCTAGATTTCTCTAATCTTCGGGAACACTAATTACATGTATATAAGATTTCTCTAATATTCGTAATTAGCATGGAACACTAATTACATATTAAGATTAGCATGATGATTACATGTTGATTGAGTTTCACGAATCAATCGATAAGGATCGGTTTAATATTACGAATGCATGTAAGAGTATATGTCATTGGAATGACCTTATGCTAAACATTATTAAAGGAGTCTGTGTGCTTATATCATTGATGAACCATAATTTGACGCATTATTTGACACACAGTTAACCCCAAAATTTATCTTAATTATCATGTTTTGTTGCATTTTATTTATCATTCCGTTTAATTTTAATTAATATTAGTCGAGACACAAGATACTGCGCAAGTTGTTAATTATTGCAGAATTGGAGCACGAAACCGCGCGCTTTGCATGTGCACAAAAGATCAAGAATATCAAGCCGAATGGAGAAACAAATTGACCCATGATATCTTGGCCATTCGCTGCTAATTAATGCATTTTATTTGGCTGCCGAATCAATGGATACCAATGAATTGCTACATTTGAAAATATGGCAAATTAAGGAATGGGATTGATGGCTGATTGTGGCGCACTAAATTCTTACCAAAATTTCATTGGATGGGAGATTTGATATATAGGGGCCTCTGGACGAAATTGAGGGGGGGGGGGGGAACTTTAGCATTATTTTTATTTTACATTTTGTCAATTGGATTGGGAAACTTTTCTGACGGAAGAACAATCAAAGGTGGGAGATTCGGCCAGAGGCAAACTGAAAGTGAAGGGAGGAATTAATTTTCCTTCTTTTATTTTTCTGATTTTAATGGAATCAAATATGACTTGTGCTTGTGTTGAAAGTATGCTTGGCTAAACACTTTATCTAGGGATACGGGAGTAACTTGATACTTTTGTTATGTTAATTTAGTTGTTTGAATTTATTTGTGGTTGTGATGTTGATTTGTTTATGAATGCTTAAATGGTTTGTTTGGCTATTTCTTATTCTATTAAGGGATCCGCTAATAATAAATTGAGACCGAAAGGAGAAATTTATATTAGAAGTACTTTTTAAAATAGTGATAGTTATGCAAACAACACTAGGCAAATTTGGTGATGGACCGAAAGGAGAAATTGAATTGCTTGAACAACGTAAACAAACTTAAGTATTCGGAGCTACGAAAGTAGTCCAAAAGGCTTTTGGGGAAAAACATGGGTTATCAAATAGCTTAATGGGTTTAGATTAAAATTGGTAAGCCACGAAAGTAGGAGACCTATTTAATCTAGATACGGTGCGAAGCCGCGAAAGCGGATAAACATTTACCTTGGGATAACACCCCCTCAACAAATTGCAACCCAAATATTAGAAAAACAAATAGAAATGCATAATTAAAAATATCACAGTGAAACCATAACCCTAGATATCCATTTCTTCTGATTTCTCTCATCATTTACTGTTTCTGGAATTCAATCTGCATTCTGTTAATTTAAGTTGCATTCAGATAATTCATCCTGCATTTAGTTAATTATTCCAGTATTTTTAGAATTCAGTTTATAAAAAAAACCACTCGATATTTGATTGTCTAGATTATTGAAAACCGGTAAACCAGTACTTGCAACACCTCTCTGTGGTTCGATACCCAAATTACTAAACGATAAGGTCGTGCGCTTGCGACCGAATTGTGTTGGGATTAGGGATTAAATTGTTAAGCTATCAAAATTACATCAAGCTTTTCTGGCGCCGTTGCCGGGGAGGTAACGGAATATTGGTATAACCGGTGTGTAAGTGAGACTAGATATTTTATTTTTATTTTTATTCCCATATTTTCTTTAAACTAATTTATTTCCTTTTCTTCTTTTGCACGATACTGGCACCTGTTGCTCATCGGCCGATAACTCGTGCATTTCTGAGAAATCATCCAGAACTGGCTGACCCCAACAATCAAACCATCCCTTTAGGCACAGAACCACCACCGATGGCAGAAAGACCGAGATCCTTGCGCGATTTCGCCATTCCCTCCACGCAAAACATCACTTCCAGCATTCGTGCACCTGCAGTGGCTGCAAACAATTTTGAAATTAAAACTGCAATTTTGGGAATGGTCCAACAAAATCAATTTAATGGTTTATCAAATGAGGACCCAAACCTGCACCTGTCCATTTTTCTTGAAATTTGTAATACCTTTAAGGTTAATGGTGTGTCTGATGATGCCATTAGACTTAGGTTATTCCCATTCTCACTGACAGGTAGGGCTAGGGCATGGTTACATTCGCTACCAGTTGATACCATTACCACCTGGGAGGAGCTTGCTCAGGCTTTCCTTGCTAAGTATTTTCCACCTAGCAAAACAGCTCAACTCAGGAACCAAATCACCTCTTTTGTCCAAAAAGATGGTGAGTCTCTTTATGAGGCTTGGGAACGGTTCAAGGAATTGATTAGGACCTGTCCACATCATGGTTTAGAGAAATGGTTGATAGTTCAGACCTTTTACAATGGGTTGAATTATAACACTCGATTAACTATTGATGCAGCTGCAAATGGAGCATTAATGAATCGTGGGGTGGATGATGCATACACATTGATTGAGGACATGGCTCTCAACCACCATCAATGGACTTCAGAAAGGCCTACACCAGCCGCACCAAGGGCTACATCAGGTAGACATGAGGTCGATGCAGTCACGCTTCTCTCTGCCAAGTTTGATGCTCTCACAAAGAGGTTAGATAAACTAAACGTAAATGCAGTCAGCACAGGTAATCTCTTTTCTTGTGACAATTGTGGAATCAGTGACCATTCGACTCTTGAGTGCCAGCTTGGCAATTCTCAATCTCGAGAGTCAGAAATTGAACAAGTAAACGCCTTGAATGGTTTTGGTAGACCCCAAAATGACCCATTTTCAAACACATACAATCCCGGTTGGAGGAATCACCCTAATTTCTCTTGGAAGAATAATAACCCAAATGCGATTCCCCAACAGAACAATCAGCCTCCCGGTTTCCCTCCAAGGCAGTTTAACCCTCAACCAGCCCCACAAAAGTCGAGTCTAGAAACCTTGCTTGAGAATTTTGTGACAAAACAAGACCAACGAATGAATGATCAGGACAAAAATATTTCCAATTTGGCATCAAAAATTGACCAACTAGCAACCCAAAATAGAATGCTAGAAACACAATTTGTCCAATTTTCCCAACAAGCGAGCTCCTCTTCAAGAGCTCCAGGCACACTACCTGGTCAATCCGAAGTCAATCCTCGAGAGCAATGCAAGGCGGTGACTCTGCGAAGTGGGAAGCAAACGATTGACCAGACTCCACCAATGAAGCCCCCATCGACTGACAACAATGCAGACAGCATTGGGAAAAATGCAGGCCGCACTGACGAAAATGCAGGTGACATTGAGAACGAAGAGAGTGAAAGGGAGGAGCCTAAGTACGTCGAACCACCTCCGTATAAGCCCCCACTTCCTTTCCCACAAAGATTTATCAAAGCAAAACTCGATAAACAATTCGGTAAATTCCTCGAAATGTTGAAAAAGTTGCAAGTCAACATTCCATTTACCGATGTCTTGACAGAAATGCCCTCTTACGCCAAATTCTTGAAGGACATTTTGTCCAACAAGAGAAAACTCGAAGAGTGTAGCACAGTGGCATTGACAGAGGAGTGTAGTGCAGTCCTTCAGAACAAGCTGCCTCAAAAATTGAAAGACCCTGGGAGTTTCTCAATCCCTTGTGTCATTGGCAACACCAAATTCGAAAGAGCCCTATGCGATCTTGGAGCGAGCGTGAGTTTGATGCCCTTAAGTGTCTTTGAGAAGCTTGGCCTCGGTGAGTTGGAACCCACTCGCATTTCTCTCCAATTAGCCGATCGATCAGTTAGATATCCCAAGGGGATGCTTAAGGACGTTGCTGTAAGAGTAGGCAAAATGTGTTTCCCAGCGGACTTTGTGATTGTCGAGATGGAAGAAGATTCACACATTCCTATCATTCTAGGGAGACCTTTTCTTGCGACCGCAGGCACTCAAATTGACGTGAAAAACGGCAAACTCTCCCTGAACTTAGGTAACCAAAAAGTGGAATTCAATCTCAATAAGACCCTCAAATATCCCTCTGATGATGATGACTCATGTTACATGATTGAGGCGATTGATGGGATTGTCAGAGAGTTCTTTGATGAGCTTGTTTCGAAAAACACTTCTGAATCCCTTTCGAGTGATCCCAATGATGAATCTTCCCCGAGTGGTGGGGTGGATGAGATTGAGCATGACTCTCTCAACTCCAAACCACTCGCACCAGCAAGTGTAGCCCGAATCGAAAATGCAGGCTGCACTCCAAGCGATGCAGGCACCACTGTTGAAAATTCAGGTTGCGCCACAGAATGCAACCTGCCTGCATTAAATGATGCACCTAAGGTAGAGCTCAAACCTCTCCCTTCTACCCTTAGGTATGCATTTCTCGGCCCCAATGAAACGTATCCGGTAATCGTCAATGCTGACTTGAACGAGTCACAGACCCAACGTTTACTCGCAGAACTCCGGTTACACAAGAAGGCCATTGGTTACACTATTGATGACATCAAGGGTATCAACCCTTCGATCACCATGCATAGAATTCTGATGGAAGATGACCACAGTCCTTCAATCGAGCCTCAAAGAAGATTGAATCCGAACTTGAAAGAAGTGGTAAAGAAGGAGGTCCTCAAACTGCTCGACGCGGGTATCATTTATCCCATCTCTGATAGCAGTTGGGTGAGCCCAGTTCAGGTAGTACCAAAGAAAGGTGGAACCACTGTAGTAAAAAATGAAAACAATGAATTGATTCCGACTAGAGTGGTTACCGGTTGGCGCATGTGTATTGACTACCGCAAACTGAACAAAGCAACCCGAAAGGATCACTTCCCTTTACCATTCATTGATCAAATGTTGGAAAGATTGGCCAATCATGCATACTTCTGTTACTTAGATGGGTACTCTGGCTTCTTCCAGATTCCAATTCATCCTAGTGACCAGGAAAAGACCACTTTCACTTGTCCTTATGGCACATTTGCCTATAGGAGGATGCCCTTCGGTCTATGCAATGCACCTGCCACCTTCCAGCGTGCAATGATGGCCATTTTCTCTGAATTCATCGAGAACATCATGGAAGTGTTCATGGACGACTTCTCCGTCTATGGCGATGGCTTTGATGACTGCTTGACCAATCTCTCAAAAGTCTTGCAACGATGTGAGGAAGTCAACCTTGTCCTAAATTGGGAGAAATGTCACTTTATGGTCCAAGAAGGAGTTGTTCTGGGACACGTTGTGTCGTCTCGTGGGCTCGAAGTTGACAGGGCAAAAGTGGAAGTCATTGAGAAGATGCTCACTCCCACTAACGTGAAAGAAGTAAGAAGTTTCTTGGGACATGCTGGATTCTACAGAAGATACATCAAGGACTTCTCGGGCATTGCACGCCCCTTGTCAAATCTCACGATGAAAGATGCTCCTTTCGACTTTAATCAGAATTGCCAAGATGCATTTCTCAAAATCAAGAAAGCTTTGATTTCTGCCCCGATCCTTCAGCCTCCCGACTGGACTCAGCCTTTTGAGTTGATGTGTGATGCGAGTGATTACGCAGTCGGTGCAGTGCTGGGACAGAGGACTGACAAGCGAGCCCATGCGATCTACTACGCGAGTAAAGTTCTAGATGAAGCTCAAGCCAATTATGCCACCACTGAGAAAGAGCTTCTCGCGATAGTATTTGCTATCGACAAATTCAGATCCTATCTCGTTGGGTCAAAGGTCATTGTCTACACCGATCATGCAGCAATTAAATACCTGTTGAGCAAGAAGGACGCAAAACCTCGACTCATCCGATGGGTTTTACTATTGCAAGAGTTTGACCTTGAAATTCGCGACAAGAAGGGAACAGAGAATTCGGTGGCAGATCACTTATCTCGTCTTAGGCATGAGTCAAAGGACAAAGAAGAAGACCTTCCAATTGACGATTCATTTCCCGACGAATCCCTCTTTGCAGTCTCATCAATGATGACCCCGTGGTACGCCGATTACGTCAATTTTCTTGCATGCGGCGTCCTCCCACCGGACCTTTCATACCAACAGAAGAAGAAATTCTTTGCCGATCTGAAGTACTACTACTGGGACGAGCCGTTGCTTTTCAAACTTGGTGTTGACAGCATCTACCGACGTTGCATTCCGGAAGATGAGATACCAAGTGTGCTTTTTCATTGTCACACCTCGTCCTATGGAGGACATGCAGGCGCTTCCAAAACTGCTGCAAAGGTGTTGCAGTCTGGATTCTTTTGGCCTAATTTGTTCAAGGACGCTCAAAAATTTGTTCTCTCTTGTGATGCGTGCCAGCGAACAGGAAACATCTCGAAAAGAAACGAAATGCCCCTCAACAATGTTCATGAAGTCGAACTCTTCGACGTCTGGGGAATTGATTTCATGGGACCTTTCCCGTCATCCTGCAACAACAAATACATTCTGGTGGCACTTGATTACGTCTCGAAATGGGTGGAGGCACTTGCATGCCCTGCTGCTGATGCAAAGACAGTGATCCGATTTTTCAAAAAGACAATTTTCCCACGATTTGGGATACCAAGAGCAGTGATCAGCGATGGCGGTTCGCACTTCATCAACCGGCAATTTGAAGCTCTCTTGAGCAAATTCGGGGTCACACACAAGGTTGCCACACCCTACCATCCGCAGACCAGTGGGCAAGTCGAGATTTCAAACAGAGAGATCAAAAACATTTTGGAGAAGACAGTCTCTCGTACTCGAAAGGATTGGTCTTTGAAGCTTGACGATGCTCTTTGGGCATATCGCACTGCATTCAAGACACCGATTGGGATGACCCCATTCAAATTGGTGTACGGTCGCCCATGTCATCTTCCAGTCGAGCTCGAGCACAAAGCACACTGGGCTATCAAAACTTTGAACTTCGATCTGAAAGCTGCTGGAGAAAAGCGAATTCTGGAGCTACATGAGTTGGATGAACTTTGCCTCAATGCCTATGAAAGCACCCGCATTTACAAAGAGCGTACCAAGCGTTGGCATGACAAGAGGATTCTTCGACGTGAGTTTCATGAGGGAGATCTCGTTCTCTTGTTCAACTCCCGACTAAAGTTATTTCCTGGAAAGTTGAGATCAAGATGGTCCGGACCATTTCAAGTACGACGCGTCTTTCCTTATGGTGCAGTTGAAGTCTGGAGTGAAAATTCGGGCGCATTCAAGGTCAATGGTCAAAGGCTGAAACGCTACATTGCAGGCGAGCCTGTTGAGAAGGGACCTCCAATTTCCCTTGAAAACCCTCGTTCAACGTGAGTTAAAACCATGGTCAAGCTAGGGACCTAAAACAAGCGCTTCTTGGGAGGCAACCCAAGCCATCAAAAATTTTCTTTTCTCTTTTATTTATTTTGATTTTTGCACTTTTGCATTTTTGCATCATTTTGTTTTGGAGACTTTGCTTGTTTCTTGGCTGTGTGTGTTGCAGGAATTAATTTCGAAGAATGAATGCTAAATTCAGAGTCAATTGGAGGCAGTTCAGAACACAAAAATGCAGATCGCATTGTCCTTCACACTTTGAGAACAATTTGACTCGACTCAAACTTAACCTAGACTCAGACTCGACTCGACCTTAAACCTGACCCAACCCGAACCACCCTTCATCTCCCCTTCTCTTTTCTCCAGTGCACACAAACCAGACCCCCCTCTTCTCCTTCACACCACCAGCCGCCACTATACAGTGCCGCCAGCTGTTCCTCTCCGGCCACCTCTATCTCGTGCCGTTCTTCCATCTCTCTCGCAGCGGCTGCTCTCTCTCTCTCCCTCTCGGACATCAGCAGCCATGGACGACATTGAAGACATTCAAGACGACAGCCCACAACCGGTTCGACAAATGAGTGCCATCTCAAAGCATACCCGCCGTCCACTCCTACCACCTGCACATCCTGACCTCATAACCGAGCACAACTTCCACTGCAAGGATTTCGAGCAAAGCATCCCTGGTTTTTCATCCTATTTTCAGGTATTTCTCAAGGGTGATGGCCTACACAGTTTTCATGCGAGGTGACATGTCCCAGGTAGTACGAGAGACAGAGCTTTGGTTGATTTGGTCTATGGTCACACCACCAAATAATGATGATCGTGAATCCCACTACCCCGACTTAGCGAGAATCATGATGAAAGGATTGGCAGACATTGGACAAGCTGAGGAGGGCACAATTTCAGCAGGAGGGATTGTCACACGCATTGCAAGTTATTATGGGTATAATCTGCATCTCACGAAATTTACCGAAATCGAGGGCGAGCGCAAACTCAGCATCAAGGCCTTGCAAAAGATGGCAATTATCAAAAAGGAGGCCGACCGATACTACTACTGCCATCCCGACATCCTTCCAAAAACCTTCTTCCTACCAGATCCTGCACGCACATCTGTTCTAAACTGCCGGAACTGGAGACCGAGCAGTTTCAATGTGCAGGATAAGCCACATCAGATGGAGACAGACCCACCTCAAGCGTCTCCCAACCAAGCAGGGCCATCAACTTCGACAAATGAAGAACAAATCAGCCTTTCGAGCATTGCTGCATTCATTGCAAATCTCCAACATGAACAAACAAAAGGATTTCAGCAGCTAGCAGCATCAATCACTGCAATCGAACAGCGGCAGAAGGAGTTGTACGAATACTTCATCAAGCCAGGCCTTGATCCTCCACCACAGCCATGATCGGGTATTCTCTTTCAGCTTCCCTATTTTCTTTCTTCCTTTCTTTATCTCTATGTCTGCATTAGGGACAATGCAGATTTTAAGTTTGGGGGAGTTGAATTAAAATGTCTCTTAGATTTTCTTTGTTTTATTTAGGTTTCATATTGCATTTAGGTTTTGATTTCTCTTGAGATAAATGTGGAAAGGGCAAAATTTTGGGAATTATGTTTGGTATTGGATGTTCATTATTAAATTTTAAGGAATATCAAGAGATATAGTAAGGGGATGTTTTACTAACACCACAATACACGTTCGAATTGTTTTGATTAAATTGCTTGATCAATAGCTCTTTGGAATTCATTTTCTTTAAGAACAAGGATTTGAGAACCTAAATGATTTTGCAAAAACATGTTGGAATTAGTAGAAGAGGGGTGTGTTTGAAAAAAAAAAATAAAAAAAAATAAAAAAAAATAAAAAAAAAACTGATACACTACTCCGCTGATCTCGGCCCGATAAGTAGCCGGGTGCATTCATGTGCCCCATGTTTGCATTTGCGCGAAGATAAGGGAAAGAGGGATTATGAGTATGCAAAGCACCCTAATTATTGTCAATTTATCAAGAATAGGGAAGCCTGTGTCACACAAAAAAATAAAAAAATAAAAAATTTAGGAATAATAATAATAATATCTTATTACGCCCCAACTTTGAAACAATTCCCCAAAAGTCAATTTGTGAGAAAATTTAGAATTCTCAATTACATGATTCAGAAGAAAATAATTCAGGAGGTCTATTATTCATATTGTAGTATAATCATGACAAATTTGTTGTTTATGTGTGATGTGAACCAAAATTACCCTAATTACATCTTTAGTATTCTTTGACCTTTGATGGTAAACATTTGATTTCCAAACATGATTTCTAGGTTTTTCATTTACACATTTTTCTCAAGGAATTCATAGTAATAGAATTAGCTTAGGTATCAACCGCATACCCTAGTTTGGATTTTGCTTTGCTTGAGGGCAAGCAAAGTTTAAGTTTGGGGGAGTTTGATGAACCATAATTTGACGCATTATTTGACACACAGTTAACCCCAAAATTTATCTTAATTATCATGTTTTGTTGCATTTTATTTATCATTCCGTTTAATTTTAATTAATATTAGTCGAGACACAAGATACTGCGCAAGTTGTTAATTATTGCAGAATTGGAGCACGAAACCGCGCGCTTTGCATGTGCACAAAAGATCAAGAATATCAAGCCGAATGGAGAAACAAATTGACCCATGATATCTTGGCCATTCGCTGCTAATTAATGCATTTTATTTGGCTGCCGAATCAATGGATACCAATGAATTGCTACATTTGAAAATATGGCAAATTAAGGAATGGGATTGATGGCTGATTGTGGCGCACTAAATTCTTACCAAAATTTCATTGGATGGGAGATTTGATATATAGGGGCCTCTGGACGAAATTGAGGGGGGGAACTTTAGCATTATTTTTATTTTACATTTTGTCAATTGGATTGGGAAACTTTTCTGACGGAAGAACAATCAAAGGTGGGAGATTCGGCCAGAGGCAAACTGAAAGTGAAGGGAGGTTTTAATTTTCCTTCTTTTATTTTTCTGATTTTAATGGAATCAAATATGACTTGTGCTTGTGTTGAAAGTATGCTTGGCTAAACACTTTATCTAGGGATACGGGAGTAACTTGATACTTTTGTTATGTTAATTTAGTTGTTTGAATTTATTTGTGGTTGTGATGTTGATTTGTTTATGAATGCTTAAATGGTTTGTTTGGCTATTTCTTATTCTATTAAGGGATCCGCTAATAATAAATTGAGACCGAAAGGAGAAATTTATATTAGAAGTACTTTTTAAAATAGTGATAGTTATGCAAACAACACTAGGTAAATTTGGTGATGGACCGAAAGGAGAAATTGAATTGCTTGAACAACGTAAACAAACTTAAGTACTCGGAGCTACGAAAGTAGTCCAAAAGGCTTTTGGGGAAAAACATGGGTTATCAAATAGCTTATGGGTTTAGATTAAAATTGGTAAGCCACGAAAGTAGGAGACCTATTTAATCTAGATACGGTGCGAAGCCGCGAAAGCGGATAAACATTTACCTTGGGATAACACCCCCTCAACAAATTGCAACCCAAATATTAGAAAAACAAATAGAATGCATAATTAAAAATATCACAGTGAAACCATAACCCTAGATATCCATTTCTTCTGATTTCTCTCATCATTTACTGTTTCGGAATTCAATCTGCATTCTGTTAATTTAAGTTGCATTCAGATAATTCAATCTGCATTCCGTCTGAAATTCAGGCTGAGGTTCTGAAATTTAGTCTGCATTAGTTTATAATTCATCCTGCATTTAGTTAATTAATCCAGTATTTTTAGAATTCAGTTTATAAAAAAAAACCACTCGATATTTGATTGTCTAGATTATTGAAAACCGGTAAACCAGTACTTGCAACACCTCTCTGTGGTTCGATACCCAAATTACTAAACGATAAGGTCGTGCGCTTGCGACCGAATTGTGTTGGGATTAGGGATTAAATTGTTAAGCTATCAAAATTACATCATATTGCCTCTTGTGTAATCCTACAAATGAGGGTGAATAAAATTAGCTTCAAAATTGCAGCAACTAATTACTCATGTTTACCAATACCAACTCAATATTTGTGTCTCAATTCCCTAGAATATAACAAAAAAAATATAATGTAAAGTAAATTCAAATGCAAAAAGTAACACATACATGTATTGCTTAACCAATTAATATTGTTGATCGGATTGCTCGGAATAATCGGATTCCCACGAATCTTCTTCATCATTGTGATACTCTTGCTCCATGTCATGATCTTCATCATTTCCGTCCCTCGCCATTGATTGTGGTGCATTTGATGTTGTTGGCGGAATTGAAGTTGGATCGTCTACTAGTTCGAACTCGTCCGCTCCAAAAACCAT
>JAJGRW010004228.1:0-12770 GCA_025461045.1 Carex parvula | reverse complement strand
AACCCCAAACCCTAAACCCTATAACCCTATAATAGTTTAATTGTTCGAAGAGTTTGCTCATGTATGTCTAACTTATAACATTTCGTTTAATTATCTATAAGAATTTATGAAAATGAAATAACACCTTTGTTTTTGTGCAGCTAAATCCGAAGTGCAATGCTTATTTAAAGAGAGTGGGCAAAGTACGTCTAATGATGTGATGGAGCCATCCAATTATGAGAAAATTTTCCAAACCTGTGATGGAGGATACCGGTTTGGTATCATGACAACAAACGGCTCCGAGTCACTCAACAATGTCTTCCGAACGAGTCGTAGCTTGCCTATTTGTGCCATAGTGGAGGATACGTTCTACACGTGCAACAGATGGTTTGTTGAGCGGCGTCAGCGAGCAATGGAATTACAAGACAAGGGACAGGTTCTTTCTGACCGGGTTTTGCAAAAGATCAAAAACGTTGGGGAAAGCTTCAAAAATGAAATTGGTGCGTTACACGCAGGGCCAAAGTCAGTACCAAGTTTCATCCCTAAATGAGTACGTTCCTTGCACCCGTAGCGATATGGGCAACATGGAACCCACTCACAGGGAGTTCATGTATATTGTGACGCGCGGTCCCGACAGACAAATGGAATGCACTTGCAGAGGTATCCAGTTAACTTCTATTCCGTGCGCTCATGTCTTAGCTGTTTACCGTGACCGAAACTGGCAAGAGGACGACTTTGTTGCAGACTGGTATAAAACACCATATCTTGTGAGTACTTGGAACCATGTGTTCAATTCAATTGGCAATATGGGAGACTGGCCTCCTAACCCTGGAGACAGAATCCTTCCGAGTAGTGGTTGGATTAGGAAGGGGAGGCGAAAACACATCCGTCATGTAATGACGATGGATGAAATGGAAGGTAGACGAAGGGGGCATCAGCCTCGCCGTTCCACTTCCGATAGGCAACGAAGAGGTATGTAACATTCATCCAAAATTGTTTTTCTTTTCAATTTATACCAACTTACTAAGTAACACATGCAAATGCAGAGGCAAGAAACGCAGCAAATGCGGCAGAAAATGAGCGAGTAATGGCGTCGGGAAGTGGGTCTGGAGGGTCACGGCGTAGCACAGCTACGAGCCGTTTAGATGCAGCTGCTATGTATGCCGAAGCAATGGGAGAGGCGGTTGACATAGGAGGAGAGGCGGTTGGGGTGCAAGGGGAGCCATCTGTCCAACCGAGGAGGTCCAATACTAGACGCACAACAAGAGCATCTACAAGTCAAGCAGGGCCATCTGCAGCCCAGGCCGGCCCATCTACAAGCCAAGCAGCGCCATCTGGAACCCAGGCCGGCCCATCTAGTGAGCAACCAGAGCCATCTGTTAGACCATCTCGTAGGGCATCTTTCGCAAGTGGTTTACTTCGGGGATTACCTTTTAGACGTAGCAATAATATGTGATTTATATGCATGTTGTAAAAATTGTGTAGACTCTATTTGCATTTTGTGTGTACTTTATTATTTTGTACGAAACTCAGAAATGAAATATTTGACTCTAATAGAAATCACCTAAAACAAAAATAATGCGGTTTAAAAAAAAAAAAAGGTACATAGCCGGCCATAAAATGGCCGGCTTAGGGAGGGAACATAGCCGGCCAGAAAATGGCCGGCTTGGGTATATTTCGATAATTGGTCAGATTCTCGGTATAATTAATAATTTGTATTAAACTTTGGATATTAATAAAAATGTCGGCCGTTTGTCCGTATGTGCTTTTGCCACTCAAAAGCTGAAACCAGAACAATGTAATTTTTCGTTTGTAATTTCATCCAACTTATTAGCTATTTCAGTCGTCATGTAGTTTTGCCAATCCCCCACTATTGCTTTTCTAATAAGACATCATTGTGTACATTACCTATTCCAATATTTTTGTTTACATCAAGGTTTTTGAGTTTATTAATTAAAGCTACAAAACTCCGATATTTTTATTAATACCCAAAAAAAAAAAACAAATTATCAAATCTGCTCCCACCCCAACTTTATTTTTATTTCTACCCTAACCGCCCGTGGGCTGGGCGGTCCACTTTTCCCACCTGACCGCCTAGCCCACGGGCGGTCCACTGTGCATAGCTGACCGCCCAGCCACTGGGCGGTCCAATTTCCATAGCTGACCGCCCAGCAGCTGGGCGGTCCGCTAGTGGTTTTTTTTTTTTTTTTTTTAAGATTAGATTAGAGACAATATGAATATCAAGATGCTGAATTCTTAACGCTAAAAGTTCGAATTTTTTTTGTAAATATTAGTTAGATTACTTCTTTGAAGCATATTTATACTAAAATACGCTAAATTACTTGGAATTATGTTAAATTACGTTAAGTTACACTATATTAAGTTAAATCACATTACATTACGCTAAAATACGGTAAATTACATATGAATAGGGACGATATCTTCACTGAAAAGGCGAAAAACGACGACGAAATGAAAATCTTAAGTAATTTACTCAATATGTAATTACTTAAGTGAGTTATACTAAATTACTCAATACGCTAAATTACTTAAGTGAGTTATTCTCAAGCTTTCCGAAAAGTGCTCATTTGCTGAAATCGGACACTAAAATATGCTAAAATACGCTAAAATACGCTAAATTACGCAATACGCTAAAATACGCTAAATTACTCAATACGCTAAAATACGCTAAATTACTCAATACGCTAAATTACTCAATACGCTAAACTACTCAATACGCTAAAATACGCTAAATTACTCAATACGCTAAAATACGCTAAATTACTCAATACGCTAAATTACTCAATATGCTAAAATACGCTAAATTACTCAATACGCTAAACTACTCAATACGCTAAAATACGCTAAATTATTCAATATGCTAAAATACGCTAAATTACTCAATACGCTAAATTACTCAATACGCTAAAATACGCTAAATTACGCAATACGCTAAAATACGCCAAATTACTCAATACGCTAAAATACGCTAAATTACTCAATACGCTAAATTACGCAATACGCTAAAATACGCTAAATTACTCAATACGCTAAAATACGCTAAATTACTCAATACGCTAAATTACTCAATACGCTAAATTACTTAAGTGAGTTATACTAAAATACGCTAAATTACTTGGAATTATGTTAAATTACGTTGAATTACACTAAATTACGCTAAATAACTGTAGGGCGCAGAAAGTTGCACAGCTGTTATGTATGGGAAGGTGTGTGCATGCGTATTTCAATGTCTCGTGGTTCAATGCTCTCTGTTGATTAAAGAACATCGAACTCGAAACATTCATTTCTTTCTTTCCGCTATTCCTTCTGGTTCACCCTCGACAGACCTACGATTTGTGATCGGTCCATCGAGAGAGTTTAATGATTGTGGGGACGTTTAACTCCCAGCGGGTGCAAGTCCCCGCTGTTAATTACATCAGATGACCCTCCCAAGCCATACTGAATACCTCGTTCATTCCAGGATTTATGCCTATTTGTTGTGAATTGAATACAAGGGCTAAAAGGGGAAACTCATGTACTTGATTTTCGTGTGTCTCTTTGATTTACCATTGTTTTAGGTATTTAATTAATATTCATGCACAAGATGTAATGATTATTGTTAAAATACCTTTATTACACATTTTTATTTATTTATAAACGTATTTGTACTTGAGAAAATATATTTATACTTTATTTATATTTTTTTTATTTAAGAGAAAATGATTGAAATATGAAGAAAATGGTATTTTCGTCATTTCAGGTCCTGGATGATGTCTGGATATGTTCAATTTTGGTTTAGGAAGATGGAGGGTTCAATTTGGGTTCGTTGGAGGTGGTTTGAGTCAATTCGGACTTGAAATGAAGAAGTTATAGCCAAAAAGGACTTATTCGTAAGTATTTATGTTTTTCCAGGGGCTTATTTACAAAGCTGGAAGGGTGTGGGTTTGTGATTTGGGTCTTAGACAAGGTTTCATGTGAAATTTGGGCCTCTAAGGGCTTATTTGTGAGAGTTTTGTGCTGTCAGGGGCCTTTTTGTAAATTCACAGGGGCTTCGCTGCAAATATTGAAAAATCAGAGGGGGTCTTCCGTAAAAAGGGGATTGATTTGTAATATTTATTGTCTGGACTTTGAGATTCGGGTTTTTAGGTCTCTTAGATTGGTGTGTTGGGTTTTGAGATGTGGGCCAAGCTTCAGGATTCATGTTGGCCATTCGATGTGTGTTCTGGACTTTAAAACCCGTGTTCTCGTTCAAATCCCATTATGGCGCCAGAACTGAAGGCCTCAGATTGCTTTGAGATCCGTGCAGCTGTTTTATTTGATTTCTACTTGTGTTCAACAATTAGATCTTTAAAAATTCATATCTCTTTGAAACAAAGTCAGAAAAACATGATCTTTATGTCGATTTTGTGTATTTTTGAATATTCTACCTAATTATGATGTTTATTTTATGTTTTGATTTTTTTTGTCGTTCGGTACTGCCCATTTTCCAACAGCAGCCCCTTTTTATTTAAATGCTGTTTTTTTTTCTATTTTTGAATCTGAACTTTGAAAATTCGTATAAAATCGAAAAATAGTCAGAAAAATGCAAACTTGGTGTCCATTTTGTGTGTTTTGAAGTCCTCTATCTAGTGGTGAAGTCCATTTTTCATTTTGGTCCCTGTACCGGTCCAGAAGGTACTGTTTATCAGAGGAGGTCATTTTGGCAATTTTGAGTGCTTTTATTGTGTCATTGGTGCATGCCTTGTAGTGTAATATTGGTCCATTATTCCAGAGGGTATTAGGGACTGTTTTTAAAACATTTACAATTAATTCCATGAATTAAACATCATTTTTATGGACTTTCGTAGCCTTGATTGCTATATCTTTGGTACCGATGAACAAAGGGAAAGAAAAAAAAATCCAAAAATTCCGAAAATGATGCCAAAAATCTGCCAAAATGTGGTTTTATGCAAGGAAGCCCCTGATTTTATTTAAAATCATGTTTTTGATGTTTTTTGAAGAACATGTTATTAAGATTTCCTTAGGTTTAGAGATGCAAACATCCAACTTGTCATTTGTTTACATTTCAAACCTTCCATCTTCCACCATTTATATATATTTGGAATATTTAATTTCTCTTAGCATATTGGCTTAAGAAACTAAATATTCTTCCATACACAAATGGGTCAAAAAAGGAGGGTCATTGAAATATCACAAGTTTAAAGCACAAATGACATATCATAGCCAAAGCTAATATCATTTAATACTTTAAGCTTCAATTTCTCCCCATTTGCACATAGTTTTTAATTCTTGCCAATATTCATGCATGTAAATGCACTAATTATTGACTAAATTAATCCCTTTGCACAAATAGGCCCTTTGATCATTTAGGTTGAGAGAATAATAGGGGAGACCTCATGGCTCAACCCTACTACCTCTTGTGTTTAATTTTTTTGTTGTCACTTTATTATTCTTTTAATATCCTCACAAAATAATTAATATAGTTTTCATATGAAGGGAGACCTCATGGCTCAACCCTCATACTTCTACTATTTAATTATTTTTAGAAGAAATTAAAAGAGTTTAGAGAAGGAGAGAAAATATCAAAGATCAAAACTTTATTATTTTTATTTCATAAACTCCAAATAAAAGAGATGATAAAATATTAACATATATACATATTAATACTTATATATATATTTATATATGTTTTTATGCAAAGTAAAGAAAAAAGTAAGAAGAATCACATTTTTAATATTTTTTTTATTATTATTTCATGAAAGATGTAAAGAAAGGAACTAAAAAGGGAAAATATATTTTTATTTGATCCTCAAGTTACATATTTCATTTTGTTCATCCTATGATGAACTAGAAACTATGCAACTCTCACATTTATGATTTTTGAAGGTTTAGAAATAAAATAAAAGAAGAAGAGGTGAGGGATAAAGCTAAAATAATGAAGAACAAACAAGAAAAATCATCAAAGAACCTTCTTTATTTCGAATAAAAAACAGAATATTTATAGAACTTTGCTCATCAAGAGCCTTACATTGCATAGGTATTAATTACCTATTAAACTTGCTTGAAAACTTCAAACTTCTAACCTAGCCTTGGTGTAAAATGGGGTTTTCTTTCTTGTTTCTTGCTCAAAGCTTTCTGGAGAAGATGAAGTGTGTGTTGAGTGTTCAATTGAGGTGCCTTATAATGGGCAAAATTAGGTTTTTCGATTTGTTGCTTGCTGATGTGTTTTTTGCTGTGCCCACCAGGTGTTTGATCAAGGGTCTGGATCAATTGGTTCAATTTAGAATGCCTTGCTGGCAGGGGATCATTCAATGGCGTTTTAATACATCACTCATCTTAATTTGGGTCACTTCCAGCCCTTGGATTGATCTCAGATGCAGGTGGTGCCATCAAAGCCTTTAATTAACCGGCCATATATGGTAACACCTAATTTACGTGTCTCCTGCACCCCTGGAACAGATTCCTCTACTTTGTCATCATCCAGAGATGTTGTGGCACGTGTCCTGGGGACCAGGGAGCCAGGTAATAGCTGGAGAGCCCGAGGTATGCTATACCGGCGGTATGTTGGGCATAGAGCGCTCCTTTCTTGGTTAGAGCATCTTCGAGTGCATTGAGTTAACACATAGCATCCACCATACTCCTATAACATGTGCCGAAGCACACTGTATCATTTAAGGCAGTTGGGAGTGTACCCCCGATATAACTCGGTTCTGACCCAAACCGGGTTCATGGTGCACATGAAATTAATCCCTTTCGTTTCAAATTAAGGTTTACATGATCATCGCCTAGCCATGTAGTATAGTTCTGCCAAGTTCTGAAGCTTGATTTGAGCTCTGCTACCCGTTTTGCATTTTCACCCCTTTTCTTGTTCGGCCTCAAATTAGAGTCTATTAAAACAATTAAGTTCATAATTTCGGTCAAGAAGAAAGGGGCGGAGGTGCTCCATAACCCCAGGTAAAGACTTGTGCAACATTTGATCTCTAAACCCGAGTTCCTACTCCATTTTTTTTTGGAATCGGGAAATAGAAGGAAGAAGAAGGAGCTGACAACAGGGGCCCGCTGTCAGTCTCTCTTAGGCGTGACCAATGGGGTTTTAATTTTTTACATTTGTTTCCCTTGGGCTCGGCTTACGGTACACCGTGTAGGAGGCCAACCATGGTGCATGGGCGCCTAGCTCATGTAGATTGAAGGGGTCAAAAGGGACCCGAATTGAAATTCGGCGACATTAAGTCGCGGGTGCATACTCTCGGTGCACTGTAGGCCATGCGGCTGCCAAATCGGTCCACCTAATCTTTTTTTTTTGTTCCAAGTTCACCCAAGTCAATGGTCTAGCGAAATTAGGTTTGTGCCATTGGCAGGTGGGCCCAGGGCCGCTGAGATTCGTTTAATAGCACCAATTTGTACCCAGAGAGCATTTGGGAGGCAATTTGATAAACACATCCCATTATTCGTACCCAGCATGCTATCCAGCAATTGTTTCACTTATAGGAAGTTAATTCCTTAGTGATTTTGACCATTCTAGATATTAAAATCCATGATTTGGCATGTAGAATACTACCACGAATTTTAACATGCTGTACTTAAATCTTTTGAAGGGTCTGGGCGTGATTTTAGCATTTTAATTCTCCCATAAATTACCACTTGTTATGTTGAGTTCAAATAGCAACTTTTTAGGGTCAAACAATAACAATAACTTCGCTAATTATGCTGAAATACGGTAAATTACGCTAAACTACGCAAAATTACGCTAAAGTTGACCGATTCTGTGCCATCTTTCATGAATCATAAAAAATAGTAAAAAAATTCCAAAAATAGTAAAAATTGATATTCTACAAGTTCATTATTTAACTAATTTACTGAACTACTTGGATTGAATAATAGAAATGAAAATCTTAATCGGAAACTTCAACTCAAGTTTTGAGGCTCTTCCCTTTGTTTTTTGGTGATTCTGAATTTCAAAATCCAGCATAGCTGGCACGGACGCATGCGCATTTTCTCAAGCTTTCCGAAAAGTGCTCATTTGCTGAAATCGGACACTCGAGCGCCGTTTTATGACCATTTGAAGTTTCGTCGTCGTTTTTCGCCTTTTCAGTGAAGATATCGTCCCTATTCATATGTAATTTACCGTATTTTAGCGTAATGTAATGTGATTTAGTGTAATTTAACTTAATATAGTGTAACTCAACGTAATTTAACATAATTCCAAGTAATTTAGCGTATTTTAGTATAAATATGCTTCACAGAAGTAATCTAACTAATATTTACAAAAAAAATTCGAACTTTTAGCGTTAATAATTCAGCATCTTGATATTCATATTGTCTCTTAAAAAAAAAAAAAAAAAAAACACTAGCGGACCGCCCAGCTGCTGGGCGGTCAGCTATGGAAATTAGACCGCCCAGTGGCTGGGCGGTCAGCTATGCACAGTGGACCGCCCAGCTGATGGGCGGTCAGGTGGGGAAAGTGGACCGCCCAGCCCACGGGCGGTTAGGGTAGAAATAAAAATAAAGTTGGGGTGGGGGCAGATTTGATAATTTGTTTTTTTTTGGGGGTATTAATAAAAATATCGGACAAAACTCGACGATTTCCACTAGACCATTTTTTATCTCCTCTTCAGGGAATGGGTATCCAATGAAATTCCGAAATTTTTATTAATAGAAAATAAAATAAATAAATATTGACATTGAAGAACGATTTGGTGGAAATTCGAAATCTAACAAAGACGTTATGGTCCATAACGTCCAGTTAATCTGATCACTAATGATCTCCAATTAAACAAAAAGCTATAGCTGGACGTTATGGTCCATAACGTCCAGCTACAGTGTTTTTTCTTTTTGCTGGCTTGTTTGCTTCAGTTTGCGATTTTTTGAAAAAAAAATTACTGTAGTTGGACATTAAGGACCATAACGGCCTGTTTTTTTTTTTTTTCAAGTGCGTCCCGGGCTGTTATGGACCATAACGGCCCGTATTTTTGTTATACTAACGCAGGTAGTTAGGTGCTAATCTGGCCGTGATGGTCCATAACGTCCCATGACGTTATGGACCATAACATCTTTGTTAGATCTCGAATTTCCGCCAAATCGTTCTTCAATATCGATATTTATTTATTTTATTTTCTATTAATAAAAATTTCGGAATGAAATTTGCTATATTGATCACACCGGCAATTGGGTCCTTCATAATCTCCTCATATTTTAGAAACAAAATTTTCTCAGAATTGTGCAAGCTCTTCATGTAATATTCAAGCACGTTATCCCATACAAGACCATACGGTATTTGACCCTCACAAAATGACTCGAAGGCTTGAGTGAAAGGAAACGGTTTTTTGTGAATTCGTATCCTCTGCATTAACTCAACTTTTCAGTTAATGCAGAATAAATCCGGATCGTCTGATTCGTGTTGGCAATTTGGCAACTTGTGGAAAATTTCAAATTCCGCTAATGATCAGGGCCAATTTGGCAAAATTAAATTCTAATTGCACAAGTGAGAGATGAGAAAAGCTTAATTACTTGATGCTGAATTACACAATATGAGAGTTAAGGGAGGAAAAATTGGGTAACTTTTTTTTTTTGAAAATTTGACAGTGGCTGTCAAATGTATTTGGAATAAGTAAATTACATCCCGCCACAGTATGTCATACTGTTAGTCTACTAGCCTTCTATCACTCCCATTCAACAAAACTTTACCCACATATGAAACTCATGTATTATTTTTTCCACTAGAACTCTTGGAGCCACTCTTCTGTCATTGAACACAATATCGTTTCTATGCTTCCACAGCAGCCAGCACGTCGCAGTGAGTATTATTGGTCTTTTTTCCTTCGATAGCCGATTGCCTCGCTTCTTCAAAGAGTTGAGCCAGATGTCTTGAACTGTTCTGCCATGCTCTAATATCCTGATTCCCAGTCTTTGCTGCACCCCTTGCCAGACCTGAATTGCATAGTCGCATTTGAACATTAGGTGTTTAGCCGTTTCGATGTCAGTTGAGCTGCAGACCACGCATTGTGTTCCAGCACCTATGTTCCTTCTTAGCAGTACGTCTTGAGTCAGTATTTTCTCCCTCAATAACAGGAATACAAATACTTTGGCAGTAGTTGGAATTTTATAGCTCCATAATGCCACATCCCTTGGCATTATTTTGCCGACTCCCATAAGCATATGGTAAATGGATTTGGCTGTATAGACCCCAGTATTTTCCCATTTCCATCTGATGCAATCCTGACCCTGTGTGAGTGTTATATTGTCCACCCGTTGGGCTACATTTGGTGCCAGCTGCTGCACAATCGGTATTGCATCTCTAAGGGAGATTCGTGACTGTACCGGCAGCGGTCGCCTTGTGAGGCAAAGTGGTGCATCATCCCAAGCGTCGTACCAGAAGGAAATTCTCTTCGCATCCGCTATATCCCACTTCGTGCTCTGTCTAAACAGTGGCAGTAGCTTGTGTAGCTGCTTCCAGAAAAAAGATCCATTAACCGCCCAGTATGTCGGTCCTTCTCTGTTTGTCCCTATTCTTTTAATATCTGTAATGACCGTTGTCCATAGGGATTCTGGGTTTGCATATGCTCAAAAAAAAAAAAAAAAAAAAAAAAAAAAATTGGGTAACTTAGATATTGATTGCAAACCTTAGGAGTTAGCGGAACTTAAATTAATGTTCCATAAATTGAAGAGAGAAACAATTATATAACCGCTGAATTTGGCAGGATAAGGAGCAAAGATTGACATTAGAGAGAGGCATGACAAAGGGATCTGAAGGTTGGGATCCACCGTCATTGAAAGTTATAAAACTATGTTATTTTTACAAAAAGGAGGAATTTCATGTATACCTCTTAAAAACTTCAAAATTACATATTTCTCCTCTAAACTTCAATAACTCACAAATTTATTCATTTTATTGTCTTTTATATTAAAAATAATCTTAAATTAATAAAATACTCATTTAATTCTTTATTAAAAACATAAAATATGTAACATGTTGAAAAACATATTTTGAAGTTTTTGGAGAGTATATGTTCTCCCTTTTAAAAATTATTCAAAATAGAACGAATTCACAATTTCACATATATAATTTAATTAAGCGCAGAAAAAACTTTTCAAGATCGGTCATTGATAGGGTGTAAAATTGTACCATTTTGTCCAATCATTTTTGATATAATAAATAACCATTACTTTTGATTTGAACTTATGATTTTATATAATCAGAGATTTCGAGTGTTTTTAGGCCAAAATTAGAAAAAAAAAAGCGACGCATTCTAATCAAGTAGGATTTTCATATACGGTTTGGATACAAATCACATGTAAATGGAGCAAGCAGCTGAAGAAATCGCCAAGTCAGAAATCTTGTGCGGATGTAACGCCACGTAATTGAAATACTAAATTAAAGTACAATGTAAATAGTTTTATATATATATAGAGAGATGAGCTATGGTGAGACGTGGAGTAAAACAAGTTTGTACTCCACGCCATATTTTCATTTTGAAAATTCAAACAGTAAAATTTTCTGGATTACCGGATCAGCGATTTTCAAAGTGGCTTAATAAATAGTAAAAAAATTCCAAAAAATGTAAAATTTGGTCTCCAAGCACATTTCAATATAGAGAACATGTTGAACGGTTCGGATCGGTTGTTTGAATTTTCAAAATGAAAATATAGTGCTATGGAGTACATAATTGTTTTACTCCACATCTCACCATAGCTCAATTCTATATATATATTTATTCTACTTTATTATTCTTCTTTCCTTCATTATATTGATTAATTTAACAAATTACCCAAAATAACTACCTTGAATAGAAATAAATATGTTCTGATTTATACAATATTTAAAATAGCTTATATAATTATCGACCTTAGTAATTCTTAAAAACCAAATTTAGGCCATTGTTTGCAACAGCTGCAAATTCATAATATAAATTACTCAAATTAAGAATCGTAACTTCATTCGCAGAAATTTGATATATCTCCTTTCCTTCATAAATTCCATCAGAGATCCAAACCGTGCAGATTAAGGTATTCCAAAACCTACATTTAATTTACGATTAGTAAGTAGATTAAGTAAGTTCTTATGTTATTTATTTGATGATATTTGTGAAAATTATATATTATTAAAATTACATATTTGCTATATTGAATTATCGTTGAATTTCTGAAAATTCATGTGCTTGTTCAATTAGTTAAAGTATTTCTTGAATAAAAATCTAATTGATTATCAAAGATGTCTTTAATATTATAATATGAATTTATGTTATACAAAATTCTTAGATTCACTAATTATTTTCAAGGAAATTTGATTTCAAAGAAGATCGATTCTTTTATTTTCTTCACAATCTTTCGCTGTAGATAAAAAGAAATAAAATATTATTACTCTTTACTTCTATGTTCTATCTCATCTATATACGGATGTAGAAACAACAAAGAATATCTTAACTTTGCTATTCATCTCCCTTCACAAATATTGAGTATTATTCGGATTGCAGAGATTTATGAAATTTTATCAATCTGTTTATTAAACAATAATCAAATATTTATTTAAATCCCATAAGTTCAATTGGTTCTTGGATTATAACCGAAGTTCACCTAGTTCAATTAAAATGATAAATTTCATCAAAGTTCTTCATAGTTTATTAAATAGTTACTGTCGTATTTCTAACCATGTCTGTCGTGATTATTTTTGAAATAGTTTAATTATCGTTATAATTAAGACTTTTGTTATGGAATTATTGTGACATTTATGAATGTTGTTTATAATGTATGTGATGTGCGCACGTTTTACATATAAATACGTAACGGTTGTTCCA
>JAJGRW010004227.1:0-27335 GCA_025461045.1 Carex parvula | reverse complement strand
GGAAAGGAATGAACGAAGGAGAAAGGCTACTTATGGAGTAGAGTGGGGTTTGTGCAGTGTGAAAATTTAATGTTTTTATTATTTTATTTTTTTTGTCTTCTCAAGGGTTTAAGCCTACATTTAATACTAATTTTTTTACTGAAGCAAAATCTTGTATCTACAGGTTAGGTTCTATACAGTTTTTAGCCTATGCAAGATTGTCTCTCAATCAATCATTGGAAATACAGTTGCAGTATTTACTCCACCCCTGCACTGTTTATTTATTTCATCAAAGTTCAATGAGTGCGTGTTTTAGTGCCGACATTTTTATTAATATCCAAAGTTAATTACAAATTAATGAGTATATCCAGAATTCCTGAATTTTTCGATAAATACCCAAACCGGCCAGATTCTAGCCGGCTTCTTCCCTTTTTTTTTGTAGACACTATGAAGAGCAAGATAATGAAATCTAACACTGAAAATTCAAATTTTTTGTTTAAATTTTTTGTTAGATTACTTCTTTTGATTTATAATTAGCATATTTATACTAAAATACACTATATTACTTGAAATTATGTTGAATTACACTATATTACATTAAATTATGCTAAATTATGTTAAATTATGTTGAATTACGCTAAATTACACTAATTTCGCTAATTATAATGAAATACGGTAAATTACACTAAACTACGCAAAATTACGCTAAATTAGGCCGATTTTGTGCCATCTTTCATAAATCATAAAAAATAGTAAAAAAATTCCAAAAATAGTAAAAATTAGTATTCTACAAGTTCATTATATAACTAATTTACTGAGCTACTTAGATTGAATAATAGAAATGAAAATCTTAATCGGAAACTTCAACTCAAGTTTTGAGGCTCTTTCCTTAGTTTTTTGGCAATTCTGAATTTTGAAATCTGGCATCGTGGTCAATGACGCATGCGTATTTTCGCAAGCTTTTCGAAAAGTGGTCATTTGCTGAAATCGGACACTCGAGCGCCGTTTTATGGCCGTTTGAAGTTTCGTCGTCGTTTTTCGCCTTCTCAGTAAAGATATCATCATATTCATATGTAATTTACCGGAATTTACCGTATTTTAGCGTAATTTAATATAAATGTAATATAGTGTAATTCAACATAATTTCAAGCAATTTAGCGTATTTTAGTATAAATATGCTAATTACACATCAAAAGAAGTAATCTAACAAATAATTTAAACAAAAAATTCGAATTTTCAGTGTTAGATTTCATTATCTTGCTCTTCATAGTGTCTCTAAAAAAAAAAAAAAAACGGCCAGATTCTGACCGGTTTGGACATTTTTCGAAAAACCCAGGAATTTGGGTATACTTATTAATTTGTAATTAACTTTGGATATTAATAAAAATGTCGGGTTTTAGTGGGATGAGATTTATATCTCCAAGCGTGTTCAGTGTCTTTTGATAATGAAAAAAGTTGCCTACGAAAAAATTAATATATGAGAATCAAATTTGCACACAAATACATGAGAAAAAAACACGAGACTGAACTTAATTTTTTTTCCCGTGTGCCTTATCATCTTATCAAATTATTTTTTTAATTTCATGACAAATGCGTTTTATTTTATTTATTTATAAATATCCAAATTCTAAACTTTTGATGGGTATATAACCGATTCTCTCTATTTTATTTTATTATAAATTATTTTTTTCACCATCAATTTAATTTTTATAACTTTTTTCATAAAAAATTATTATTGACAACAAGTCTTTAAAAAAAGACAAAATATATATTTTTCAAATTATAATTTTCCACAACTATTCTCACAGTACGACCAAGCATTCATTTCAGCATATTATCATGGTCATTCTCGGATATACCCGAGGGTATGCATGGGTTCCCATAAATTAATTAGCGGGTTCCCGAACTCAAAAAATCTTATCTCGCACAATCTCGCGACAGCGAACAGCCCTTTGAGTGAATATCAACAGAAAAATCCGAGTTTCTTTCCAATCAAATATAAATTTCAAGCTTCATCAATAAACGTATCAATAAAAATATTCATAACTCTGTTGCACAGAAATCATGCGGCACTTTAAAGGAAGATAAAAACATCTCTTTACTAAATATAAATATAGAAGAGATAAATATCATCAGTAAAAGAGTCTTATTGCTAAAATTGAAATCTAATAATTGCATTGGTCCACCCAATATTAATATAAGTTATCATGTCTGTATAGATAGAACTGATTATTTTCATTTTCAAGTTTTTCCAAAAACTTGCTAGATATTGCATAATAAATGTTACATAATCATGTTGCCTTGTTCTATGCAGTAACAAACAAAATGACTGGACTCTCCAGTTTATTCTTCATAGAGAAAACATAGAAATGGACCTAGGCCCAATTACCAATTCATAATGGATGAAACACCTTTCTGTGGTCAAGTTTTGTTTTCCTCTCATCTTATACTTCCTGTATATATACATATCTGTGTATTCATCTGCTTTGTTAGTTACAGATTTAGTTCTTTTAACATAGGCATCAGCTCCAAAGAACTTTTGGTGACTTAAACATCAGAAAAATAAATTATTTTACCACTATCAGCATATAAGGATACCAGTATGTTTTAATAATATTCAGTACAAAAATGCTCTAATATGATGAACTATATCCCAGAATAAAAAATAGGTATAAATAAATTTAATGCTAGTATTACCAGGGCACATGCAAGTTTTAAATCATTAGCATGATACTGGAGTTCAATTATTGTCTACTGCACTGATTCTTACTTGAGAACTTGCTCTTTTCTTTTGTCCTTGTATTTTACAAAGTGTACATCAATTAAACCCTAAACACTCTGATAATTGTATATTTGTATATTTGTATATTTGGGTTTAGGGTTATCAGAGGGACCACAGTCCTTTTTAAAACATGATTATATACAAAATAGCGAAATATATATATAAACATACCATTCTTGCCTTTGGGTATATTTTCTTGATTTTAAAGTCACAATTAAACAACAAATATATACAAAGTGTACATCAATTAAAGTAGACTGGTCCCTCTGATAACAATCTTAATATACATGAATTTAACTAATCTTCTAAACCTGAGTTTAAATTAAAACCAACCTTGGTTTTTTCATTGTTTTAAAAATACTTCCATTAATGATTATCAATCAAAATGTACTCCTCGGGCCTTGGTATCTCGTGTTCTCAAAATATGGAGTGAAAATTAATGAGTCCAGCAAAGCTGCCTCTCCAAGATCATATGGCGCCAGTATAACCCTACAAATCCGAGAAGGATATATTACAAGAGTAAAACCGAAATTAAAAAAAACAATTAACGACATAATTGTCAGAGAATAGAAATTTTTGACGTTATCACCAGTGCATACCAGCTGGCACGGCCATATCAATACGGCATCTGCATACTGAATAGTACCAGCTGTTTTCGTAGCAGCGTTGATACATAAACAATTGGCAAACAACATCTCCAAATTGTTTCATACCAAAAGAACAATGAGGAAAAGCTGTTTGTACCAAACCAAATTTTGTATGACGATTGTTATGCCCAGATTTGGATCGATACGACAGCTGGTGCTACGGCATCTGCATACTGAATAGTACCAGCTGTTTTCGTAGCAGCATTGATACATAAACAATTGGCAAACAACATCTCCAAATGGTTTCATACCAAAAGAACAATGAGGAAAAGCTGTTTGTACCAAACCAAATTTTGCATGACCATTGTTATGCCCAGATTTGGATCAGAACCTGAACCAGTCCATTTGTTATCAAACATTACCGACCTGAAACTGACTTGACCCAAATGCAATCAACCTGTGGCTAGACCGGAGGCTAATATCTAAAACCCAGAGGGTATGTGAACCCAACTAAACAAATCTCAAATGATCTGTCAAAGCAACCCAAAGCAAATAATTCAAAGAACACCCATTTGACCATTTGCGGTCTGTAACACAAGTTCTACTTTACATCTCAAGAAGATCCTCCAAAATAACACGCTGAGAAGGCGTGACATAGAATATGCATTTCCTCGGACACTGTCCCACAAGCTGCACCTGGTAATCGTCACCATGCCCTGCACAAAATCCTCTGGGATTGGTGTTTGCACACATGCACACACAAACAAATGAGTGCAAGTTTGGACCCTAACCATTCAATTAATACTGGTTAACAGAATCATGAAGCTAGCAGGTTGGGAGAAATGTAATAAATTCTATAATTAAATTAGTAAGATAAACACATTAAGATTTGTGAGACATGGTTAGGGCACAAAAGCAATGGGGCACCTTAACCCTACTCTTTAATAATTATTAATTAATTTTATAAAGACATAAGAGAGAAGAAATTAAATCGTGTGTGATGTGCTTTTTTGGAAGTACAAATCTAGAAATACATGTAAATGCAAATGCATTAAGAAAAGAACTAAACCGATCTATAAATATAGGGATTACTAAAAGCTAAAATAAACAAAACTTGCAAATATCCTAAATTGATTACTAAAACTTTTCAATTCCATAATTTTAAAAGAAAAACCCTTTCTTTCGTTCAATTTAGTTAAGGTAGGAACGAATTAAAAGAAAAAAAGGAACAATGAGATTTTAAAATGATATTTAACAATCTACGAATGATAACAGAAACCTCTTTTTCTTGTCATAATGATGATAACAACAATAAGTACCTGACCAAGAGTTATACCAATGGAAAATAAGAGGATTGAGGTTTTGGAGCAGATTTCTCAGCCATTGTGACATTTATTTGAACCTCTCAAATCGTAGTCTGCAACCAAAAAAGAATATTAAAAATGCATCAACTATTAAAAGTGTCATCTTATTCTAAAATAAATAAATAGTATATACAACATAGTGTAAATCTGATAGAGAGAAAGAGAGACTGAGAGAGCATACTGTTGTAAAAACCACTGGCAGAATGAGCAGCAGATGGATCTTCATAAGCAAGACAAGCATCCCCTTCATTTTTCCCATTTTCGTTAGTGTAAATTTTTATATTATATGGCCACTGATCCTTATACCCTCCTCTCTGCTTGATGCTCCCCATCTGAACATTCCAATCAAAGTAAAAAGGAAAGAATTAATTATTTTATGATTTGTAAAAAAAGGTGCCAACTTGTAAGTCAATTACACATAATCACAACTGCTTGGGTCTATTTCATGCATTTCTTGGGCAATTCTAATTTAAGCGGGGCACAAAAACTGAAATGTTTTTGCTTTAGTTTTCCTCCTCCTCAATAAATAAAAAAAAAAACAGAGACCACAATCTTAGGCATGTTGAGACACTCTGTCAGGATCGGCCTACACAATAGACCACAGAAAAAGGCGAGCGAAGGCAAGGAGGAGGCTGCTAGCCGTTGTGAAATCGTGTAATTCAAAAACGATTGAAGTTGCTGAAGGAAGGGACCCACTGATCAGCAAGACCAACCCTGACGATCCTTTTAAAACAGCGGGGCTCTTATTTTTGGAAGCGGACCCCAGTGACAGTAAAAGAATGGAGATGTGCAGTGCTGAACCAACTGGAGATAAGGAGTGATTGCTTCTCTTCTTTCTTTTTCTTAGTCAGTTAGTTACTGGCAACTCTGTAATTTCCTTTATCGTTGAATCAGCAATATAAGGTGAGGTATTGTATCAATGATTCTCAAGCAATTAATAAAAGATTCATTCTCTCTATCTTCTTCTTCTTCTCCTCTTTTCTTCTGCAGCGTATCCTTTACCTTCCACTGTAACTGCTAGCACCATTTTGTCACCTGACAAAGAAAAAATAAGAAGAAAATCAAACCTCTCTAATTGCCCCCATTTTCATCCAGTACAAAACTAGTTTAATAGATGTAGCCCTGATTCTTTTACCTCTTCACGGCTTCACCATATTGGACCAGCAGAAAATAATTAAAATCAAACCCATAGCCAAAATTTCTTCAAATATTATGTACCTGAACTAATATATTGATCTCGTTTCAATTGAGATGCTAAAAAAAACAAAAATGGAAAGTCCTTCACATTACAAAGACACCAAATAAAAAATGGGAGAAAATAACATAAATGAAGAGATAACAACCTGTGTGGAGCAAACCATCAAACTGGTAGCATCTGATCTCAACATCAGCACGGATCTTGACAGGCTGGGGCGTCATCCTGCGCCTTATGTTCTTCGCCAGGGTATCCTTTACCTCCACTGTACCTGGTGGCACCACCTTTGTCACCTGACAAAGAAAAAATAAGGAAAAAAATCAAACCTCTCTAATTTCCCCCATTTTCATCCAGTACAAAACAAGTTTAATAGATGTAGCCCCATTTTCATCCGTATAACAACGGTGGAAAGCATTAATTGTCTGATCGTTGTTTTTTAAATTTCCGAAGATTTCACAAAATCTCTCTGTGAATTTTTTAACAACGGTGGAAAGCATTTTCGTACAACAACGGTGCCATTGATGACCGAGAAGTAAAAAGGGATTGAAAATTTCCGGGAAATAGAGAGAAGGAGCAATGGTGGCAGAAATGGAGAGAAGGAGAAAAAAAGAGAGGCTAAAATGGAAGGTGTTGGCTTCGGCAGAACTGGAGAGCAAAACCCCAAAGAAAGGAAAATAAAAAGGGAAAGGGAAAGAGAGGAAAGCCAACAGCCCAAGAAGAGGAAAATAAAAAGGTCTGGGCTGGGCTGGAGGAAAACAGAAGGGAACTCGGGCTCAAAGAAAAAGCATTTATGAAATGTTACCATTCTATTAATGAAATGTTACCAGTAATTAAAAGCATTAAACTTATCCGGTTATTTTTCCAAAGAAAAAAAAAATTTCCTAGTTAATGTCGATTTCTACTGTGAACTTTTGTACCAAAACTGAGTTTATGTCGATTTCTACTGTTCGTTAAAATTCCAATGTAGAGTATAATAAATTTCCTAGTTAACCTACTACTAATACTTCAGAAATGTTGAAATAATCATCGGACAGTGCTACGGTGCTACGCGTAGCATAGAGCCCTCCGTGCTACGGCTCACTTTTTTAGTTTTCAAAATCCTAACGGTCGATCCGAACCGTTCAACATGATCTCCATATGAATATGTACTTGCAAACCAAATTTTACATTTTTTAGAATTTTTTTACTATTTATTAAGCCACTTTGAAAAAACATTAATTTGTACACAACAGTAAAATCTGCTGGACCATTGGATCAGCGATTTTCAAAGTGGCTTAATAAATAGTAAAAAAAATTCTAAAAAATGTAAAATTTGGTTTGAAAGTACATATTCATATAGAGATCATGTTGAACGGTTCGGATCGACCGTTAAAATTTTGAAAACTCAAAAAGTGAGCCGTAGCACGGAGAGGCCCTTATATACGCGTAGCATATTAGCCAGATTCTATATCGATCAAGAAGTAGTGAAGCAATTTCCCAAAAGACTCTACCGAAAGTAAAAAGGAGAAACTAAAATAAAACAAGTAGGCAAGTATGGAAATCACCTGTAAATGTCAGCGAGGGAGCAGTGGACCGGTTCCACGTAGAGGACTTGGTACGGGGAAGCTGACAGTTGAGACGTCCAGTCTAGTCCATGTGTACCCCTCGCACCGGCGCAATCACAACAAATGATGAGACCTCTTCCTCGATTAGCAACCCGAAACCCGCTAACAAGAGAAAATGGAAGTTACGCACGGCATAATCCTACTAATTTGCCCATGAAGAGAAGGAAGAAGGGAGACGCTAGTTCCAACAGCTTGTGAATGGGTCTCTTCGTACCACTTTCAAGATTGCAAACAATGCATACTCTATGCGGATGACACATTATTCCTCATTCAACTGGAATATCAGCAACTGAAATTTTTAAAGATAGTCCTAAACCTATTTGGAGACCTTTCAGGATTACAGATAAACATGCACATATCGGAACTCATCATCACAGGGTCGACTCAACAAGAAATTCAGCTGAAAGCTCAAATAATGGACTGTAAGGCTTCAAAATTTCCTTTGAAATATCTTGGTATGCCCCTTTCAAATAAAAAAAACAAATCGGTAAAGATCAGTACCAACCCCTAGTCACAAAGATGGAAAACAAACTCTCAACTTGGAAGGCAGGGCTATTGTTAATAGGAGGAAGAGTAACATTGATCAATAGGAGGAAGAGTAACAAACTCTCTACCTTCATGCTACCAAAGTAGTTGATAAAAACAATCAACAAAATTAGAAGAAAATTCCTATGGCACGGTCATAAAGAAAATCAACACCAAGATAGGTATATGAGTCTTATTGCTTGGGACATTGTCATAACACCGAAGATCAGAGGAGGTTTGGAAATTAAAAATCTGGTCACCATGAACAAAGCCCTTATGGCAAAGCTGGCCTGGAACTTCATTCAACTGGACAAGCAGTGGTGGTTGCATTTTCTACCACAGGCGCATAGACCATGGGATATGGTAGGGAAAACACCACTTTGGAAATCAATGGTTCACATACGACATTTTTTTTAGGCTTCACTGGCATACGTGGTGGGATCAGGGACTCGGGTCTTATTTTGGCATGATTCATGGAAGGGAATGCCACTCAAATACCAGTATTTGGGTCTCTATCTCCAAGCTCAACAAAAGGACATATCTCTCAGTCGGGCAAACAACAGGGGGGACTGGGATCTTAGCCTAGAGACATATCTCACGCAAAACTTAATTGATCAGAGCCAGGAGTTGTTGCAGCATCTGCAGATTATAACTATTGAAGAAGCCACATTGGATGTGATCCTGTGGAAATGGAAGATAATGAAAATTTTCTCTATTAAATTCTTTTACAGGGGAATGGAAGAATATCCGGTTGTAAATGACATCAGAGCAAAATCTTGGAATATCAAGGCTCCTCCTGAGGTCATGATATTTATTTGCCTTATGTTAAGAAACATGATCCTTATTGTGGATAATCTTGTAAGAAGAGGTTGGGAAATCCCGAATAGGTGTAGCCTATGTAAGAGATCATCTGAAACGGTCGATCCCTTGTACAGCAAATGCCAGTATATGGCTAGGGTAATTCAGCATCTCATCAAAAGAAGTTCGCAGATTTTGCAGTTACTGGCCACATTAACAGCCTAATACTTGCAAGGACACTACAGAGAAAACATCATCACCAACAACTACCTCCAAACCAGAAGACTACATGTAGTGATTTGCTTCGTTGTGTGGAGACAAAGATGCAAACAAATATTTAAGGAAGAGAGCACCAATGAAGAAATGCTAGCAAAGGAAATACTTGATGAACACATCAGTTGGTTTTCAAATGGCTGAGAGGGTCGAATGTTGATTAAGGAAAGAGAAGCAAGGCCTCAGTTCAAAACCTGTGTCTGTTATTTACACTTACCTTTGTTTTCATTGTTTACATTTTTCTATTTTTTCTATTTTATTCAGTCTTTACATTTACTATATTGCTTTTTGGCAAACTTTTGTAAAAAATACGACATCTCTGGTGTCAGTTTAATGGAACTTGAAGGCGTTGTAGTCCCTAACAATACTTAGAGGGGATTTAAAGGGAGTCTTAAAGACTCTTAGACATTTTTCGGTTAAGCCATCTAAACTAACAAGTCAAATAAGCGTGTGCAAGGAAAGTAAATAGAGTAGAGTTTAGAGACAATTGACACGCAAGATGATAACGGAGTTTGGTGTAAAAAGCCTATGTTCCGGGTAGAGCAACATCGTCGGCGCCCCTTTCCTATTACCTAAAAAGAAAGGATACAACTTGTGACACCTGAGCCCAACAATGGTGGGAAGTCACAACCTAACTCATGTGCAAGTTGAGCCTATAAGCTCTAACTGGAGAGTCCCTTGGGATCGTCACGCAACTATGGATATATGTGAACGGAAACGCTCTGGCTAGTGTACTCATTCGCGCCCTACAAGCATACCACACTAGCGGGGGTGTAAATGTTGTTCTATGCAATTCTCTAAATACCATGTTTGACTAATTTGCAAACTTACAATGATTGAACTTAACGATTTCATTGTATGAGTGAGTTTGCAGGTTCAAAAACATTATAATTGCAAGATTAAAGTTGAAGAACCAATGGAATCAACAAGACTTTACGAAGATCAAGAATATAGATTGTAATATCAAATAGATTAGTAAAGTAAATTTGAGATTGTTGATTCTAAGAACTACTGTTCGGTACGGAAGCAAACTGTTCAGTACGGAATGTATTGACACGGTACCGAACAGATACGGTATGAGGCGTTACAGTACGAAAGAATTATTCTGTCTGATTATAGTTCAGAGCAAAACCTTCCATTTCAAGTCAGATGACTCCCCTTGATGTTCCATTCTGAATGGATATAGTCCGTACTGTACGCTACTCGAACGGATAGTGTAATGTTCAAAGGTGAAATTCAAATTGAAATACATTTGAACTATCTGTTCCATACGAAAGATTACCATACTGACCGGAAGAGTTCAAATACCTAATTCTGGAGCTCTCTTTATAAATAGAGTAACTACCCCTACTCCAGAATTAAGCAAGCCGCCCCTAATTTCAAAAGGCACAAATTATGTGTTCTTGAGAGCTTCCTTCTTTGAGAGAGCTTAAACTTCAAAACTCCATTGATAATCTCAAATCCACTTGATAAATCTTCTCTAGATTTAGTTAGAGTGTTGGTTCTTGTTTGATGGTGTGGAGATCTACTTTAGTGCTCCCTTGTTATAGTCGAGTGACTTCCCCGCTTGTAGGGCATTAAGGGGCTCACCGGCTCAAGCGGTTCCGCTCACATATAAACATAGTTTTGTAACGATCCTCTGCGTATGACTCTCCAGCTCGAGCTTTTAGGCTCAACTTTGTACATGAGTTAGGCTCACGTGTCACGAGTTGACTCTCCAGCCGTGACTTCCCACCGTTGTTGGGCTCACGTGTCACGAGTTGTATCATTTTTTTTAGGTAATAAAAAAGGGGCACCGACGAGGTTGTTCTACCCAGGAGACGTAGGCATTTTACGCCGAACTCTGTTATCCTCCGACGTGTCAAATTTCTCTAACTCTACTCTATTTACTTTATTTGTACACGCTTGCTTGTTAGATTGATTGATTTGTTAATTTAGAGGGTTAAATCAAAAAATGACTAGAAGTATTTAAGACTACCTATTCACCCCCTCTAGGTGCCGTTAGGGACAATATTAAAAGCTCTAGAACTAAATTCTAGACACTAAACTATATCTCCTAAAAGATAAGTCGAGTGAATTTGAGAGTGTTGAGAAGATATTGAAGTTTAAGTTCACTCAACAATGTAAGCTATCAAGTGTTGAACAATAAATGCGTTTTCAAATGTGAAGGCGGCTAGCTTAGCCAATCTGAAGTGATGATAACTCTTTATATAGTGGGAGGGTTCAGATTTGCTAGATCCACTCTAACAGAAAGAAACCCGTTAGGTTGGACTGTACGAATTGAAGTTAGAGTTTCCTCAAAATAATTCAAATTAATATTAACCATTCTAAATGTGTATGCCCGTTTAGCACGGTTAGTACAATTTGTCCCACAAAACTTGATAAGCAACCATACGGATGTCATCCGTCTTGCACGAAACCAAATTGAAACTTTCTGACTTATCATTTTAAATTGGTTCCATGTATTTGTTTCTGTCAAGGCGGATGCTCCAGAAATCAACAAGCCTCAAATATACTTTACTTAACTACTTGATTATTACACAAATATATAGCTTCGTAAAGTCTCGTTGACTTCTCAGGTTCATCAAAAAAATCGTATAATTTAGCACTTCATGAACCTTGGTTCTTCTTTATAAATCTTGAAATTAAAACTCTGAACCTATCTTTGGTTCTTCACAATAGATCTTGTAATTAAAACTTTGAACCTGCAAACTCACTAAATCGTGTAAAAGGTTAAATTCAATTAGTGTATGTTTTGCAAATCTAGTCAAACAAAGTATTAGAAGATTGCATACAACCAATAAGCGTGACCTTCACTTTTCTCTCAAAAAAAAAAAGAAGGGAGACGCTACAGACATTGTCATGAGCATTTTAGGGTTTTAGCAGCACACTTTTTTTTGGTTAAAATCCGTAGGCAATTGCATTGATAGAAAAAATTACAAAGTAGCTGTTACATAAGATTAGACAATGAGTGTCTGTGAAAACATACAGCTAAATAAAACTAAAAATGCACAGGGATATGTGTATCCTGTGGACACAAATTTGATAATACTTACTTGATTAGAGTGATAGGAGCCTAGTGATGGTTTTCTCTGTACGCATATCACAGCCGAGAAGACACTGAATCCAAACCAGACCGGGAACTGAATCGACCACTTGCCCTTCCGTCACCGAAGAGTAAAAGGCATCATGTGATAGAAGTATGTGCATCCTGTGGACGCAAATTTGATAATCCTTACTTGATTAGAGTGATAGAAACCTAGTGATGATTTCCTCTGTACGCATATCACAGCCGAGAAGACACTGAATCCAAACCAGACCGGGAATTGAATCGACCACTCGCCCTTCCGTCACCGAAGAGGAAAAGGCACCCACGACTGATCCGTTACTTCAGTCTGACACCGAGGAGATAGGAGCGACAGAGACGTCCATGACTTTTTTTCCTTTCCCGATCGCCTCGGATCGCTTTTCTAGCAGCACACTTTTACTGAGGGAAGAAGGTAATAAGGGTAATGGGACACTGGGCCTAGTTCTTATAATTACTTCCAATTTAAACTCTGGTTGAGCTGCTTGAGCATAGGTACAAAGTTGTTAGCGAATTAAACAGAAAATTACTTTTCTTCTCTCAAAAATAAAAACTAGCCCATAATAGATAAAGTATTCGGTATACTGAACTTAATTTAAAATGGAAACAGGTCCATTAAATGAAAAGTCTTCGTAGCTCAGTAGCACATATAAGTTTATCCGTACAATTTAATTATCTTAAATTGATGTATTTAAGATAAAGCATTTTTCAATAAAATAAAGTGGGGCCGACAGAGCCTTTTGCTCGTTTTTCATTAAAAAGGTAACCTTAAACTGATTAGTTTAGCTAAAAGGATGTCAAATTGACCAATTATCAGCTTACACCAAAAGAGATCACCCTTACACACTAGCTTAAGTAATGAATACAACAAAGGAAAAATCAATCTAACAAAAACAATAGCCAATCATATCCGAAATGGCAAACAATCTCAACTAGAAAATGATTGTAGGCATGGCGAACACGCGTTGCCTTTTGTTTGCTTTGCATAAACCAGGTTCATGATTAAGTGTCCGAACCGAAGAAATAAATTTCTGGGTCACGACTCATGACTGCAGTGTGTTTGGATGTTTTGTTCATTAATAATATCTAACTTCAGCTATGCATTTTTTGGTATTTGTCAAATCTCTTTTTTTTTAATTTAACATTTTCCGTATAATAAAGGGCCGCGCTCTTTCCGATTTGAACGAAAGATAATTCCAAAAAAAGAAAAAAAAAAATACTGAACTAAAGTAACAGAGATGATCTCTCTTGCGTGTTAGTCTTGTTTCAATGTGATCCTTTGACACTTGACAGCTTCTGGACAGCTCCATTTAATAGAAACAGAGATGATCTCTCTTGCACAATTAACCAGTCTCAGCCGCAAAATACAGAATCGAGCAAAGATACTTCTGCGTCTCTCTCTCTCGTCACTAAAACAGCGTTGAGCGTTGAGCAAGAGAGAGGTGTACGGAACTAATGCCATCATCTTCTCCCTATTCAACCCGCACCGGACTTCTCCATTTCCGGCGGACAGTTGCTAGAGCCGCCGCTTCAGGTCACCGGGGTCTGACGGGGTCCACTCTGGCAGTTTCTGAGGGTCCATCATGCCTCTTTGTGGGCCCCATCGAGACCGCCAGCAAGGAGATGCTCGAAGCTCTTTACCGCCAGGTTAATTTTTTTAACTGCTCGTCATTTTTCCTTCTTAGCTATTGTGATAGCATGTAGGAAAGAATCTCTTTCACATTCATGGAAAGAAGGATCAATTTGACCTGTTTAATTCTGAACTTGGTTGAATTACTGATGTGAATGCATGTTTCTCTTGTATCTCTGATTTTTGTTTTAGGCACGAGATTCGTATTACAGCGGGAAGCCTTTGATAGTTGATGACATGTTTGACAAAGTAGAGGTATTATTTTTTGAAATATTTCTTTCCTTTTTTGGTATAATTTAGAATTCTATCCATTTATGCCTGACGAGCAATGCTTACATGATTAACAGTTGAAATTACGACTATACGGTTCGAAATATGTCGTGAAGTATCCACGATGTAGCATCAGACGACAGTTAACATATGCTGATGCAGAGGTAACATTAATAATCTCTTGATTAAAGTTTCTTTCCAAGGTCTGAACATGTATCATTTATTATATTAAGTTATTAACCATAGGATTATGGTTTAGGACAGGATGACCAATAATTCCTTTTGTTTCTTATATGGTAAATAAAAAAAAAATGAAGCTTTCAATACATCATCATATTTTTAATTATGCATTTGATGTGATTTTGGTGTAGGACAGGAAGACCAATCATTGGTTTTTGCACTAGTGAGTATTTGGTTGCTTCTTTTGACCTTCGGTTCCTCGGCTTTTCTTATTCCAGCTGCCTATTCAATAAAATCAGCATTGAGAGAAGCTTTTACATCTATTTTTGTTGTGGATCAATGGAAATCCCCATTGGAGATGCTCAATTCAGTCAGTAACACTCTTCTCGTGGGAATGGGATATTTGATCGGTTATCCTATTGCATCTGCATCAGGTTGCGACATTTGTTTTCTCTCAATTAAATTAGAAAATGAGTGGATACACTTATTTTATTTCTTATATTAGTTGGAAAAGTCCCTAAGTTCTCAATTTAGTCCTTAAACATCCTGAGTTGCATCATTTTGGTCCCTAATATTAATGTTAGTTTAAAACGAAAAAAACAAACAACTCTTTGGCTGAGTTGATCTGGAAAGTCTTTCAGTCTCAAATTCATGTAAAACACTGAGTGATTTTGAAATATATTATAGACTTAAAATGATAAGCATTAGAATGGTACAATATCGAACTGGTAACTAATATTGATTTTAAGGATAAAAAAATGATACTTTAGGTACCATTTAAACAATTATTCTTTTCAAAACAGATAACTTTATTAATAATATGCACTTATGACAATTACTGAAAGATTGTTATGTTTTTATGGTAACAGTACAAGCACTCCAAGGCTTGTGGACAAATGATCTAGTTGCATTAAAAGGCTCTTGTCCAAATTGTGGCGAGGAGGTTAGTCCCTTTTGTTATTTAGAGACATTTAACTTTTATAAAAACTTGGCTAGAGTTTGTATTAGTGCATTTTCTGAGCCTTGATGAAATTGGGCTTTATCAAGATTCATAAACTTTAGAATCTTTTGCCTCTGCGGAAGCATAACTGATTGGCTACAGCGTCTAGCATTCCCAGTACCTTTCTGGTACTGAACCATATCAGTTAGGTCTGGTGCTGGTAAAATACCATAGTGCTAGTATACATTAATGATTGCAAATCTTGGACCTACTTAACCTGTGGAACTGAAGGGAGGGGTTAATAAATCTTATAAATCAATTTCTTTTACTGCTAGTGAATAATGCCTAGAGATATTACCCTCTTTAGGTGTTTGCATTTGTAAAGACGAATGATAAATCAAGACTACTTCCACACAGAGCAGAATGTCATGTGTGCCAATGCGGCTTGGAGTACCGAACTAAAGTTGAAGTATGTTATATTCCCTTCTTATTTAGCATTACATAGTGCAACATCACTGAATACATCCTTTCTTAATAAACAAAATTTTGTTATAATTGCGAAAAGTATCTTGTGCCATTGCAACTCGAGCTATTTTCTTTAGAAAAGGAATACTCCAAACTGTAAAACCTATATTGACACATAACAAGAGCAAAAAAATAGTAGTAGAAAAATATTAAAAAATAAAATAGATAAGGATCAGAATAAAAGGAAACGGAGGAAAGGTGACCCATTCGATATTCAGGTGCTACTGATATATTGCGCAGGCCAAGATGCAAAAACTGCATCAAAAAATTTTAATGTATATCTAAGGTTAGCTAAGAGAAGATGTTTGTTTGAAGTGCTGTGTTTTTTTGGAGATAACTGACCTTATTTTTGCAACTTAATGGCAGCAATCCTCGTCAGGACCACGAAGAAGTTGGGTTTATGGGCGGGTTTACCTTGTTCGACGTGCTTAGAAGAAATTGTATTCTGAGATGATTGTACATTTGTATCTTTTTTAAATCTTTGATGAAACAATTTGCATAGGACTTTCGAAGGACTTCCAATTTATAATTTTTCTTAGTTTATGTAGTTAGTTGATACAGGTTCGGGTGAAACACTTGCCTGTTGGTCTTTAAAATGTTTCTGTAAAAAAAAATGATGATATTTGGAATTGTTCATTTTTTTTTACTATTTGAAGTCGAAAAGGGTATGATAATAAAATTGCCAAATTTAGAAAAAGAAAAATCAAATTACCAATCACCAAAAGTATTAATTCTTTGCTTTTGCTTTTCTGAAAAGAGAAAAACTAGGTTTTCAGAAGGAGAGCAGCTTGGGTCCAATGCCCATCGGACTCAAATTTGGATCTGATGGGTTTCGGGAACGTCCGATCTGTTTTACGATTTGTGCGCACGAATTTTAAAGCAGGCTTGAAAGTTGCGGGCGTGAAATCTGAAAGCAAATCGGACAGTCATTGAATCCATCGAACTCACTTTGAGTCCGATGGACATTGGACCCAAATTGACCTCTTTCAGAAGTAGGGTCAGTTTTGAAGTTGTACAGTCTCGTAACTCACAGTGGTTCCACTGTTGATCCAGCCCAAAAGAAATCCGTAGCAGTCCCAATCCAGTCCTAAGATGGATCGTGCTGTAGGGGTGTAAACGGAGCGAATACGGAGCAGATAGTGGTAAAAATCATATTCATATTTCTTTTTAATTTTCTAGATACGGATACGGATTGAATCGGATATTTATTAAAATAATATTAAAAATATCGAAGTTCATAATATTTATCTAATTTTAACGGTGAATAACAATATTTTTCATAGTATATATTAAAATATATGATATATATATCTACTATCCGGATAAGGATAATTGAAACGTAAAACCATATCAGTATCCATATCCACACGGATATTCGAATATCGAATATCCACATCTAATTTTTCGAATAAGGATCAGATATTATCCATACCGTTTTCACCCTAATCGTGCAAATTGCGAGAATTTGAAAATAATTTGGGTAATTTGAAGCGAATATATAATTTGTGTATAAATTAAATATAGCAAATAAATTGAATTTTTTAATTAATTCAACATATTTTAATTATAATTTTGAGATGATTTAATATAGAAAGAGGTTAGTAATATCCATATTAGAGATCAACATGTGCTATAGTTTTATATTTCTATTTTCAAAGTTTAGGTTGTATCGGAAACAAAATAATAAGAATTCAATAGAATAGAAAAGAAAAGAAAAGAATATACATGATTTTAAATTGAAATTTGACCATCAGCTAGAATATTTTTCCAGAACGAATTAATTTTCATAAATCACATAATTATACTCAAACTTCTTTTAATGTACAAATAATGCCATCAAAATCTAGCTTTCTAGGATTTTAGGTTGTAAGAGAAAGAACACAGAAAAAAAAATTTGACAACGGAAGAAGAACGAAGGAGGAGTAGTAACTCACCTCGTCGGAGCAAACGAGAAAGCGACTCACAATCAAATTATCGTTCAGAGCAAACGTGAAGAAGGAGAGGTCAATTTGGGTCCGACGCCCATCAGACTCAAAGTGAGTTCGATGGATTCGACGACTGTCCGATCTGCTTTAAGATTCGCACCCGCAACTTTTATGTCTGCTTTGAAACTTGTGCGAACGAATCTGAAAGCAGATCGGGCGGTCCCGAAACCCATCGGACCCAAGCTGCTCTTGAAGAAGAAAGGGTATTCTTGTCTCTTCACACAGTTTTTTATGATTCTCATCAAATCCCTTCGTTTTGGGGAATATTCCGATGGAATTTCGAATGAGAAAAGTAGCGCGAATTTCTTTCGTTAATTCGTTGCCTATGCTTCCAATCAGATACGCAACGCGAATTATAATTTTATTTCTTGTTTTAAGCGAGTTCACCCCTTTTCAATCAAAGTGCTAAGTAGTCACTCTGAATCTTTATTGATGATCTTTGTATGAAAATATACATGAATTTTACATTTTTCTAGAATTTGATTACTATTTTTTAAATAGATAGAAAATCACTGTTTTTTTCATATTTAAAAAAATAGAAAGAAAGATAAAAAATGTAAAATTTAGTCTCTAAGTACATTTTCACGTAGAGATTATGTTTAACGGTTTAGATTGATTATTTAAACTTGTTTTTTTAAGAGTAGAACTAGGGTGCTCCTAAGCTCACCAAGCCTTTCCGTGAGCGCGACTCTAAAACCTATCAAATTGACTTCAAACGACATTTCTAAACCGTTAGGTTCAATCTATATTAAAATGTGCTTGGAGACCAAATTTTACATTTTTTGGAATTTTTTTACTATTTATTAAGATGATTTGAAAATCGCTGTTTTCCAATGGTGCAGAATTTTAATAAAAACAGCGATTTTCAAACCATCTTAATAAATAGTAAAAAAATTTCAAAAAATGTAAAATTTGGTCTCCAAGCACATTTTAATATAGATTGAACATCTAACGGTTTAAAAATATCGTTTGAAGTCAATTCGATAGGTTTTAGAGTCGCGCTCACGAAGAGCTTGGTGAGCTTAGGAGCACCCTAGTTCTACTCTTTTTTTAAAATAGAAATATAAATCCATAATAGCGATTCGTAATGAGCATATTACCTGATCTCCATCGCACATATAACCATTCTTTATTATTTTTTTGAGAGAATATTTTTTATATATTTAAACTCAATGTCCAACAAACTACCGACATTTTTATTAATATCCAAAGTTTAATACAAATTATTAATTATGCCCAGATTTTCAAACTTTTGCTAAAAATACCCAAACCGGCCAGAAAATGGCCGGTTTACTCCCCCCGTAAGCCGGCCATTTTCTGGCCGGCTTACTCCCCCCCTAAATCGGCCAGAAAATGGCCGGTTTAGTCTTTTTTTTTTTTTTTTTTTTTAAGAGACACTATGAAGAGAAAAATAATGAAACTAACACTGAAAATTTGAATTTTGTATTTAAATTATTTGTTAGATTACTTCTTTTGATTTATAATTAGCATATTTATACTAAAATACACTAGATTACTTGAAATTATGTTGAATTACACTATATTACAATAAATTATGTTGAATTACACTAAATTACGTTAAATTACGCTAAATTACAATAACTTCGCTAATTATGCTGAAATACGGAAAATTACGCTAAAATAGACCGATTATGTGCCATCTTTCATGAATCATAAAAAATAGTAAAAAAAATTCGAAAAATAGTAAAAACTGGTATTCTACAAGTTCATTGTGTAACTAATTTACTGAGCTATTTGGATTGAATAATAGAAATGAAAATCTTAATCGGAAACTTCAACTCAAGTTTTGAGGCTCTTCCCTTTGTTTTTTGACGATTCTAAATTTTGGAATTCGGCATCGCGGGCACGGACGCATGTGTATTTTCGCAAGCTTTCCGAAAAGTGGTCATTTGCTGAAATCGGACACTCGAGCGCCGTTTTATGACCGTTTAAAGTTTCGTCGTCGTTTTTCACCTTTTCAGTAAAGATATCGTCTCTATTCATATGTAATTTACCGTATTTTAGCGTAATGTAATGTAATGTAGTGTAATTTAACTTAATATAGTGTAATTAAACATAATTTCAAGTAATCTAGTGTATTTTAGTATAAATATGTTAATTATAAATCAAAAGAAGTAATCTAACAAATAATTTAAACACAAAATTCAAATTTTCAGTGTTAGATTTCATTATTTTTCTCTTCGTAGTGTCTCTAAAAAAAAAAAAAAGGACTAAACTGGCCATTTTCTGGCCGGTTTAGGGGGGGTAAGCCGGCCAGAAAATGGCCAGCTTACGGAGGGAGTAAACCGGCCATTTTCTGGCCGGTTTGGGTATTTTTAGCGAAAGTTTGAAAATCTGGGCATAATTAATAATTTGTATTAAACTTTGGATATTAATAAAAATGTCGGAACAAACTATCTATCTAATAATTTTAAAAGCAATTTATTACCCTAGCTACTACGTATTTCTCATTGAGTGAGCCTATGGTGCTATGCATAGCACGGATGGCTAGTGTACTACGGCTCAATATGATACTTTTTAAAATCCTAACGGTCGATCCAACCGTTCAATGTGATAACCATATGAATATGTACTTGCAAACTAAATTTTATATTTTTTTGAATTTTTTTATTATTTTTTTAGATAGGTAGAATTTTGATGGTCCAGAATTTTCAAAAAACACTGATTTTTCTACCTATCTAAAAAAATAGTAAAAAAATTCGAAAAAATATAAAATTTAGTTTGCAAGTACATATTCATATGGTTATCACATTGAACGGTTGGATCGACCGTTAGAATTTTAAAAAGTACCATATTGAGCCGTAGTACACTAGTCATCCGTGCTATGCATAGCACCATAGCCTCACTCTTTCTCATTTATAGTTGCTGTTAAATTCATAGGACATTACAGTAAGCAAACCCATTTAGAGCTCGGATCCGACCCGCACTTCTTCTTTCGCGTTCGGCACTCGGCAGTCGGCAGTTCGGCACTCCCCGTTTTCCCCAAATTTGAACTTCACAGTTTGAAGTGGGAAAGGAGCGCAATATACAAAAAGAAAAAAGAAACAAGAAGAAGGAAGGCATGCAAGGGATCACTAATAGCGAGAACCCGATCTCGAAAACCATGGCCGCGCTCCGCCCCTCCTTTGAACGGCGGATCTCCAACCTCCGTGAGCGTAAGACCGGCGCCTCCGCCTCTTTCAGCCGCTGCCTGCACTCGTCACGCGCCGTCTCCGGCGATTTACTCGCCTCTCTTGGTTTCCTCTCTCCCTCTCTCCCTCCCTTTCTCCCTTTCTCTCTTTCTGTTTATCTGTCTGGTTTTAACTAAGTTCAGTTGATTTGTCTAGAGGAGCTTACAGCTACTAAGCATTTTATCCAGTGTAGTTAGTTAATAAATTTTTTCAGAATTAAAAATTTGCTTGATCTCATGCAAAACTGACAAATGCCTAGACGTATTTGTGAGGGAAAGGTGGCTACTGACTGTGTAACTAGCGAGCTTGTATGTCAAAGTGCTTAATTTATGGGTATATTAGGGGAGTTTTACTTGCTTTTGATAAAATTTCATAAGAAAATCTCATTTCACCACATGTTCGCACCATACTAGTTAATAAAGCAACTGAAATTAATACTGAATGTTACCTCAAAGCTAGTTCAGTATGTTGCTCTATACTGGTGCTGGCCTACAGATTACCCTAAAATTTTATCCCCTTTTATGCATAATTCCTTTAGCTAAGGGACCCCCCCCCCCCCCCTCCCCCTTCCCCACACACACACACACACACACACAAATAAATAAATAAATAAATAATAACAGAACAGCAACCAGCAACAATAAATAATAATAATAGAAGGGAAAAAAAAAGGAACATCTACAGAACAAAGGGTGCTGCTTTTACGTCTCTGGTATGTGGCGCACCAATGATTCAGATATGTTCTGTTCATTTCAATTGTTAAAGATTTATACTTCATCATTCACGTTCTTGATTCTTTTTTCAGAGAAATTGGACAAATTGAAAGACAAACACAGAGACGGACAAGCAAATTTGGTAGAAGCTCTATCTGGTAACTATTATAAATATGAACAAATTTGATAAGCTTCCATTAGGAAATTAAGTTCACTTTTTGAGTGGTTTGCATGTGACACATGTTCACCTTTTCCATAATTTGTGTTAGCCCTATATGTTACAATGATAATTATCAACAAGTGTTTTCCAGTGTCACTGTTTGGCGGAGTAAAAATCTGTATATGCCATGGAGAAAGGATTTGTTACATATTGCACAAATATGTTTGTGCATTTGTAGTTAACACCCAAAGTTTTTGAACTAATCTGCAAATTGTATGCCAGCTATAAATAAGTAGCGGAAGTGGATTTTCTATTAAACAGTGATGGTTTTATGAGCCGTATCTCCTCCAAGTTGAACTAACATTAAGCCAAGTAAATTGTGGTCTTCAACTGGGAAAGATAATTAAACTTTGTGCTTTTGACTGGGTGACCAGCTGTAATGGCAATGGTTCCAGTATAATGGTATCAGAAAATCCATCATTACTTATGTAGTCACTTTTTACATTTGCTGGCAGTTAAAACAAGAAATAGTGCAAGGTACACTGCAATGACTAATGATCTTGCAACTAAAAGAGCTAGATGTGAACAAATCAAGAAGGTTATCTCTGACCAAAGAAATAAGGTGGATGAATGTACCACAGTAATTTCAAAATGCTTACACTGTAAGTTCATAAAATTGTGTTTTCTCAAGTATCTCATCAAACAATTGCATCTACTATAACCCAACTAATTGTCCCTTTATTTAATTTTAACTGGTAGCCTTGGAAGCTTGTGAAGAAAAACTTCGTCAAGGTCAATCAGAAAAGGAAAATTTGGACTCAGCAATTGCATGGTACCAAAAAGCTCTTGGTTTGCGAGTACTAGTAGGAGAAGGTAAGATCTCCATCTATTTTTGAATATTTACCCCACAATATCATTATTTGTAGTTTTCATACGTCAATATTTACCCCACCATCTGGATTGTTTGATTGTATTATAAGAAAAAAATTCACTGAATACATTAAAAGGGTAAAAATGTACTTCAGAGTTATTCAAGGGCATAATTGGAAAGAAGAGGAAGAAAACTAAAAATCTTCTTTATTTTTGGAAGGTGTGAAATTTATATTCAACAAAATCGACTCAACGAATCCAGAAAAGGAGTACTCCTTCACTGTACGACTTGATAATGATAAGTACAACTGTAAGTCAAGCTCTCTTTTCTGGGCCTATTTATTTAACTCAATTACTAATTAAAGACTTAGCCGGTACTGAAAGCACATTTTATTTCTAGTATTGCAATGCGATCCTCTTGTGGAAGGAATTGATGATTTGCTTAAGGAGGTCAATGAAACAAATGATTTCTTTCGTTTTGTAAGAGTCATGAGAGGAAAGTTTGCCTCTTCTAATTTTAGTGGTACGTAACACTATGTTTAATATATCTTCAGGCTAGTTGATCAGATAATGAGACAAAAGTATGTACTAGTCATACCAGGCCCATACCTACTGATTGTAACCTGACTGATATAGTGGTACTCAATGTGTTTCTGAGAGAGAATAATTGAAGTTTCTAGTTTAACTGTTCTCATGAGCCTTTGTTACACAAACATAAATCCATAAACCCAAATAACAACGGATCAAGGCCAGTGTGCGCGCACAGACACCCTGCCACAGCCACCAAGAAAAGCAAATGAAATTCGTCTGTTTATCGACTAAGGCATGTCAATATTGTCCTGATTGTGATGTACTGAAACCAATCAGCCAAGAACATTGCCAGTCTAGACTACTCATGTCTCATAATCCAAATAATGCAATTTGTTGAGCAATATTTATTTGCTATAGCAGTTAAAGCTGTCTCTATAACTCAAACATCTGTGAGTGGGAACACTTCTTCTTTAATCATGGAATCTGCTCCAGTAGAATCATCTCCGGCTACACCTTCAGTGGCCAAGACAGGTGCGAATAGCAAGAAGGGCCTTAAAACTCCTACTTCTAGCATACGCCGGTCTGCTCGTCTGCAAGTAATGTCACTCTTCATTTTTTTTTCTTCTCTCTTTTCCTTTCCAGAAAAGAATTCTCTTTAAAGTTAGTGACCAAGCACTCAACACTGCAGTTTGTACCAGCCCTGGTCATATAGTATTGGTACAGTAAATAGTAGTTTCGCGCTGTTATGCAATCACATAATGGTTTTAGCCTAAGCCCAGTTTTCAGGTCACATCAACTCATTATATAATTAGAGTGCTAGAGTGCATTCAAACCAGAATGGGGCTTCAGAATAAAAAATAAATAAATTATTTATTCTTTTATAATGGAATGAGCAGTTTCCTGTACCTTCTATTTTCAGAATTAACAAGGCCGATCTTGCTGTGCTTGCCCAAAAAATGAGGGCTTCCTCCCTCTTTCTGTAATGGTCCTGCATAAGGGTGTCTTCCATTTAGAGTTAATGCTAGCTTTGCCTGATTTAGTTTGTTATTATTATCTTTTAACTTCTTTAATGTGCTTTTCTCATGCTTTCTTGTCTTGTTAAATGCTGCTTTTCCAGTGGCTGTATAGCTTGTACGCTGCTTGCAGCAGTGATAGTACTGGAATTTTTGTAACTAACAAAATGATGTGAGATTTATGTTTAAGCCTTTATTTATTGTAGTCCTATGTTATTTATCTCACTACATGAATGGCATGCGTCTTTCAAAGCTAATTGATATTTTATTTATTTAATTATTTAGTTTTTTTAATAAAAGTTAGGATCAAACCACCCAACTATTTAATATAGGAATATTTCATTTGAATATCAAATCTGAGAGCATATTGCCTTTTGTCAATAAATCAAACACTGGCTAATTATTTAATAATTTAGTTCATCTGTTTATTTATCTTTTATGAAATCTACTTCAGATGAACCATGAATGAAATTTGTGGAGTACTAAATTTGCAAAGCCCAAAAGAAAAAAACCCAGAGAAGATAAGCAATCACGTGTCAAATCTAACGCCTTTGCTTGTGACACAATGATACCAGCTAACTGAGAAGATTATATAATGAGGAGGGATCAAGTTACAACAATCATTTTTTTCATTTTCAAAGTCCAAATCGTCGATCCAAACCATTCAACGTGATTATCTAAATAAAATGTGCTTGCAGATCAAATTTTACATTTTTTTGAATTTTTTTACTATTTATTAAGATGGGTACAAAATTCAATGGTCTGAATATGACTATTTTTTGTAAACACTTAATAAATAGTAAAAAAATTCAAAAAAATGTTAAATTTGATTTGCAAGCACATTTTATTGTGGAGATCATGTTGAACGGTTTGAATCGACGATTCAGACTTTAAAAATGAAAAAATAGTTGTTGTAACTTGATCCCTCCTCTTATATAATATGTTTTATATAAAAAAAATATGGAAGACTATCTTGCCACGCCTCCGGTTCTTGCGCTGTCTCTAAGCTCTCTCTCTCTCTCTCTCTTTCTGTTTTTTTTTTTCTATTCTGCTTTTAGTATAACATGTTGGTTCAAACATAAAATAAAACTAAAAAAGCGCAAGGCCAACCTTGATCTCGGACATGGTAACATGCCCCCAAAACTATTATCATATGCTAATATAATAAAAGAAAACTTTGAGATTAGTCAGGCTGCTGGAATCTCCTGTTACAGTTTGGAGATGCTATGCAACATGATACAACGTGACTGCGTTCTTGAGATGAGAGACATGCATTTGTTGTACTTGTTTTAAGTACTTTAATTCTTCCTCTGAACCCAATAATTATCCCTGTTCTCAAGGTTCTTTCGGATAAAGTACAACATAATCACTAAAGCATAACATTTCCCCTTTTGATTCCTGAAGTTTAGGATTTTTCTCTCTAACCCTTTAAACATCATACTTTTCAATATATATTAATGTACAAACATACTACTTTCCTAAATATTAGATTTCAGATATTGATAAAGTAATTTCGGTAGGGATCACAGTTGACCAATGGGAGGTTCAAAAGGCCCAGGGACCCAAAAAAGGTCATCCGTTATCCTCCAGGGACCATTGTGTAATTTACTTGGTTTATCCATCTGTTAAATCCATTATTTATGTGCAAATACAATAAACATGGGTGTGTTCTCCAAAATGGCATCTCAGTGTCTCCCCAATTTATCCAAAAAAATCAGATAATTCATGCTTTTTTCTTAGGACTACCGCTTCCAAAAATCAATACCCATCTGAAAATGAAATGCATGGTTGACAAGCTAGGCTGTAGATCTAAAACCGAGGTTATAAAAATGTATGGGTCTTAAAAGTGTTAAATCCATTATTTAACCAAGTTTATTTAATAGCATATACCTAATGAATTCTTACACTAGCTGCATTGACCTCAATTTGCTTGCATTTCAATATAATGTTGCACCGGAACAGCCTTTCAATTAACCTCAGGTATATATCCTTTTAGGAGGTAAAACACAATTTAACCTCTTTGGCATGGCATGGAGCCATGGACCATTTGTGGGGGCGGTGTTGGAGGGATTAATGAAGTGGTTGGCTGGTTGGATCGGAAAAAAGGATAAGTATTCTTATCTCTTATTTCTTTATTTTCTTTTTAAGATTAGTCTCTTCTTTCCCACAAACCCGGTTTGTTTTGTGTGTTCTTAGGTCTAGCCTCATACTGTTTCTCATGGTTCTTATGTTCATCACAAGACTGTCCCTTGTGACTTCATCTCTAGCATCTCACTTGAGCGCACATTAACAAAATAGACCCGATATTTTCGTTTTTTTTTTATAACTTTTTTTTAAATGAGATAAATGTTGGATATGTACCCAGCGAAAACACGTCTATCTATATTAGTTATCGGTTTACTGTAAACATGTATCTTGTTTGCAGGGAATTAGTTATATTAATAACAAACTTATCCGATGTTCACGACAACTGGCCAAACTGCTATTAATAAAAAAAAAAGCACACAACACAAATATATTTTCATATTTAGTTTAAATATGACGATTCAACGGTTTAAAAATAATCATTTAGTTTTATTACTACTTTGTCATTGACAATACGGATTTTAGATTGCAGCTATTGTCATTTTTTTGTCAAATGCATGATAATAAGGAATATTAAAGTTTCAGCTGTACATTGGCAAGCACAGAAAGGGCCAGCAGACCTCAAAATAGTATTGATTTGATTCTTTTTTTTTTCTTTCCAGAACAGCGTGTAGACCATTCTATTTCTTCTTTTCTGCAATTAAGAAATCTGTGCAAGAATTAAAATGTACTTTTCAACAGAAAGGCATGAGCTAATGTAGGTACGAATTAAAATAAATAATATATTGATAGTTGTAGTTTAAGACGACCTGCTATTTTCTTTATACAACTAACCTACTTGCCGGATAAATTTTAGGGGCTATCGTTTAATTGAAATTATTAATTGTTTAACACAGATCAGGATAGCGCAAGCCAATTGCTCATTTAACACAGATCAGTACAAATTGACTTTGTTCCAGCACAACTGCTAACGATGACAATGACACGTGGCATCCCCATTTGTACGTGCTCCATGTTTGTTAATAGTCCTCGCCAAGTTGAAAATATTTC
>JAJGRW010004226.1:0-10537 GCA_025461045.1 Carex parvula | reverse complement strand
GGAAATCGAATAAGGACACTGTCCCTCTGCTTAGTTATCTAAATCTTGCTTGATTCTTTGGAGGTTCACTTGATTCGGGTTTTATGAGGCTTTTTTTCCTAAATTGAAAAAGGACACTGTCCCTAACCCGGACTAGGGCTTCTCCATTACTGAAGGGTCTTTGTAAGGATAATAGCATCTGCTCGACAAAATGCCTAAGCTGGGTTACACACCTAATCTCTTCTCCTATAGCACTCTTATGAATCGGATTACTCGTCAGAGTTTGTTGATACAAGTGCCTTTCCAAAACATTGAGACGGTGAAGTCGATTAAATTAGAGGGAAAATGTTGGAAAGACCCTTGTATCAGCAAACTCTGATGGTATAATGTTGCTCATAATTGCCATCCAGACAAGTTTATCCAGTGTAGATTGTCCCTATTGAAAATGTAATTAAAGTTCTGGGGTTCTGTTTGTATAATTATGTAATATCTGTTTGTCAAAGGGGCTTAATTGCAAATTGAGCTGTCTCAAGCAGGAAATACAAAGAAAAGAAAATTGATAAGAGAAACCAGCATGATATGCTACAAACTGTAATCCTGCACATTCTAGTATCAGACCTGAATGATACCAAGTTGATGTTTAAGGTTCATATATACAAAAAATGCCATCGCCATTTATTTTTAGATGACCCAATATGTATCTGGTAGAATCAGGTGGATTTATTTTGTTATGCTATCTTATCCGACTTTCTAAATAATGCAATTGTTTAGCATTGCTGTTGGGTCTAGGCAATGCTAATTTGGATTTTTTTTGTTTGATTTTTTTTATTAGATGAATGTGGTTTTAGGGGAGAGAGTTTCTACAGCTCAAGAAGTAACACACGACCACTTGGAAGATAATTAGACTTTATTTTTAAGTTATTGGAAAAATGTGTTTTTACTTCAATACCCCCCAAAACCTGATTTGCAAACTGCCCTCAATGCCCTCCATTTTATTTATTATTTTAATTTTTTCTACATCTAACCACTTAACTTTGTAGTATCTTGACTTGAGCTATTGTTGCTACATATTTGAATAGACAAAAAAGGAAACAAGTTGTTTTTATAATATTTTGGTATTTTGACAGGGAACTTGGAGAAATTACATCACAACAGTTTCAGTTCATGTATGTCTTTCCATCTCAGCTTTTATTCTTTTGTAATATCAATTTGCTTTTAGGATGATTACTTTTCTTTTAGTTAAGATTGATAAGCGATTTAATTGAAAAAAACAAATACTTTTAAATCACATGAATGGTCCATAGAGTATCTTCTTTTCCTGTTTTGGTCCCTAAAAAGTAACAGAGTTCCCATTTTGTTCCTGGAACTTTCCATTTTAAATTGATGCTACCATTACCTTCATAAAAAGCTCGGTGAAAGTCCATTCTGGGGTAATATAGGTATAGACTGGAAGTTAATTTGTAAAAGCTTGTGTATGTCTTTAGATTTGGATTATTCCTTCTTTCTATTATAAAATTAGATTATTTTGTGCATTTAATTTCAATTTTTCCTGTAATTCATTGTTTCAGATCTTCACAAATTGAGAAACTTTTGTGGGGTTTAAACACAATGGTATATTGAGCTTTGTTCCCATCTTCATTCTTAAATTCAGTAAATTGTTGTTTTATATGAGCGTAGGTGTGATGGACAAAATTCTTTTCTTGCATTGGACAAATTGGGTCATTAGACGACTAATTATCTTGAAATTTCTTATTTTAATACCACTTTATTCCTTGTCATTACATCTTGTATTAGCTGAATTTCAGTTGGTAGTTGGTACCATTTGATAGAACCTTAATCCCCATGTACTTAAATTTCTTCTTTGCTTCAATTGTGCAGCTAATTTATGAGAGATTTAAAAATAGTGCCTTTAAAATCAAGATTGGTCAAATAACATGGTAAAAATGGCCAAAACAAGTATTTTCTGCTCCAGTGAAAATGTCATTTATTCCTTGTTTATTTAAAAAAGACCCCAAAATCTCAGTGTATATGGAGAAAGTGAGAAACACTTGGGGAAGGTATTATAGATGAGAAATTTATTCTAATATCTGCAATTTAGGAAAAAAAAGAAAGGAAGAAAAAGGAAACAGTGAAGTATGGAAATAAGATGGAAAGACCGTAAAATATGTCCAAAACAATATGATACCAAAACTTGATCATAAATTTATATTTCTCTGTATGATTATTTATGCAGTTATAGTGTTGTTTTTATGATAATTTTTAAAATTTTAAAGTATATTTAGTTTTATCTGAAATTTAATTTAGTGTAAGATTTTTTTATATAAAATATTATTATTATAAAATAATTTATTCCGAAATAAATATTAGTTTTTTTGGAAAAATTGAAAGTACAATTCTAGTTATTATGTACATCTATTTTGTATTTTAAGAGAAAATATTACCTGTATACTTCATTTTTAAAAAAATATGTAATAAATCAGGGTTGTTTTGGACGACATTTAGTCTACAATCAAATAATTGTTCTTACTTCCTTTTTTAAAACTAATGATTAAAAAATGCTAATTTCTTTTCAATTCAATTCATGTAGTATGACATCTCGAACAGATGAGAATGACAGATGGGCATCATACGTAGGACCCGGTGGTGGGAATGGTAATTTTCACTCAAATCAAATTTTACTATATTTATGGGTTTTTGTACATTTAAAAAAAAATTAAGTAAAATTTTTGAGTAGTTTTCATCAATTATTTTCAGATCCTGATATCAATTATTTTTGAGGTGGTGTGACTACTGAAAATTACTGGTTACATTTTTGCATCTGGTCATTTGGTCAAGGTACTTCAAATCCCAAATCCACAAAACCATCAAGCAACACTTAAATTGTCTGCTAGAGATTTATGGGTTGTAAGTTTATCATTTATTCATTCTTAGTTTGATAGCAACACTTATTGTTTTTTTTTATAGAATAAGGCAAATGGTACTTTGCAATTCGTTGATCAAGTTGAATTATAGATTTATTTTTTATTTTTAAAATTCAAACGGTTGATTCAAACTGCTTAATATGATATTATATGAAAATGAATTTCGAGACCCAATTCTATATATTTTTTTAAAACATTTACTGTTTTTCTGGATGGGTAGAAAATCACATAATCTAAAAATTCTAGATCATCTTAAATTAGTTATTTTTATCTATCAAAAAATTTCATCTCTAAATACATTTTTAATGGAGAACATGTTCTCTCTTTGCAAATTTTATACAATGGAGAACTGCCACAATTTTCAAGACTGGCTGGGCCATCAATAGATTATTAAAAAAAATGGATATTAGATGTTTAAAGTAACAAACATAGAACTATGGATTGGGCCTACGGTCTCTGTCCAGAAAAAGCAACTTTGAATTTAATATATCTGGGCTGCACCTTCATCTTGGGCTTAATAAATTTATGGAGATAACCAATATTTTAATTCGGGTCAGCATTCTCTATGGTAACAGAATATTTGAGCTTAGATACAAACTGTCCGATCAGAATTCGGGTCAATCTGGCTCTCTCATATGAGTTGTGTGTGTATGTGTGTGTGGATGCATTTCTTGCTCACTGGCTCATATTGGGTGATTCTGGTAAATGGAGGGTCTTTATGGGCATACGGGTCTGAAAAGGACCTATATGTAATTTCTGGATCTTCAGGGTCTTTTTGGGTAATTTAAACCCTACTGAACTTGTTAAGCAAGTTTATTGGAAAAATGCTTTTTTACTTTAATACCCTTAAAAACCTGATTTTCAAACTGCATGCACACTGTTTCTAAAATAGAGCTCTTACATCAGAGCCCTCAATGCCCTCCATTTTATTTATTCTTTTAATTTTTTCTACATCTAACCACTTAACTTTGTAGTTGCCTTGCTTGACTAGAGCTATTGTTCCTACATATTTGAATAGATGAATATAACAAGTTGTTTTTATAATCTTTTGGTCCATAAAGTATAATCTTTTCCTGTTGGTTCCTAAAAATTTTGAAGTTCCCATTTTGTGCCTGAAAGTTGGAACTTTCCATGTAAAATTGATCCTACCATTACCTTCATAAAAAGCTGGATGAAAGTCCATTCAGGGGTAGTATAGGTATAGACTGGAGGATTAATTAGTAAATGGTTGTGTATGTCTTTTGATTGTCTTTGAGTTCCTTCTTTCTATTATGAAATTAGATTATTTTGTGCATTTAATTTCAATTTTCTTGTAACTCACTGTTTCAGATCTTCACAAATTGAGAAAACTTTTGTGGGGTTTAAACCAAAGAAGGAAAAATCGGTATCGGGATCGGGATCGGCACCGAGCGATCCCGATCCGGATCGGAAAAATCGGCCGGGATCGGCCGAATCTGATCGGAAAATCAGACTTTTTTGGCAAAAGCTTGTTATACACTAAAAAAATAAAAAAAAATTGATAAAAAAATTTAGAAAAATTATTACAATCAAATAATCTACTAATACAATATAATACAAAGCATTACAACTAGATGGATATATAGAAATGAGTTGAAATGGATATATAGAAAGGATATATAGAAATGAGTTGTAGTTTTAAACAAGAGAGATTGTTTGGTGTGGTGGAGTTGTGTTTGGTCCCCATGCTGAAGACTGCGAGTTCGAATCACAGAGACTCCAAAAAAATTTTTTTGAGTTTGGTTAATTAGCGTTTCGGTGGAATCGGTCTATTTCGGTCTGAAACGGACGAAATTTGTCTGAAATGAGACCGGAACGGCTGAAATTTGACCGGAATGATGACGGAACGGCTGAAATTTGACGAAATTTTCAATAACCGCGTAAATCGGCCTAAAATCGGATCGGTACCGTCCGATCCGGAACGGCCGATTTTGCCTTCTATGGTTTAAACACGGTGGTATATTGATTTTTTGTTCTCATCTTCATTCTTAATTAGTCTCAGTAAATTGTTGTTTTATTTGAGCGAAGGTGTGATGGACAAAGTTCTTTTCTTGTATTTAACAAATTGGAATTTCTTATTTTAATACCACATTAGTTATTATCTGAATTTCAGTTGGAAGTTGGTACCATTTGCTAGAACCTTAATCCCCAGGTACTTAAATTTCTTCTTTGCTTAATTGTGCAGCTAAATTTATGAGAGATTTAAAAATAGTGCCTTTAAAAATCAAGATTGGTCAAATAACATGGTAAAAATGACCCAAACAAGTATTTTCTGCTCCAGTGAAACATGTATTTTCAGTGTATATATATGGAGAAAGTGAGAAACAGTGGGAAAGGTGAAATATATGAGAAATTTATTCTAAACTGAAAATACTATGAATAATTATTTATAAAGGTTGAGCTAGGTACAAACTAAAGTGAAAATACTAAGCCCACTAAACCGTGTGTACCACATGGTTCAGTGGTATTGATCTCCAAAACAGCCCACACCTAAAACTCATAAAGATAAGATTTTGCAACTGGTATCAGTAACTGGTACTCAACTGCAAAACACACATAAAATACAAAAACAAATAAACAAAAGATAACAACAAACAATAGGATACAGAAGTAGTAGGATTGATTTATTCCCACGTACTATTGGAAACAAAAAGTACACACCAGTAGTCTACCAATTAATCTCAGAATGAATATTCGTGATGATCATCTCTACTCCCACTCTGAGACTCCACCATAGTTACAATTACCAGTTTGCATCGGGGTGTAAAAGAAATGGATATCAAGCTCCACAATATTCCGATCGCATCGTTTTTCAAGCAACTTCTTGTGTATGACACCTTGTGCACAAGAGAACACTCCGGTCCCTCCGACAATGGCCCACTCACCTTCAGTTACAACCATCCCCATCACCTGAAGCGTCGACCCCTTGTAGCAGCTTTGATATGCCATGGAAGACAACATATATAAGTTGAATATAGAAGTTGATTGTTCAAGGCACCATAAAATTAAGTTGAATATAGAAAATTTCATCTGATTTTAATCACTTCAAAATTTGTAACTTGCGTATGTACGTACCTGTCCTCGAACACAATGCTGAAAGAATTGTGCCAGTGCTGATGAGTGCCCATTCCAGCCTGGATATGCAGGCCCTGTGCACGTGCAATGACCTTCGCGCAGGGGCTGTGTCCGTCGCACACGGGCCATTCGTGAACGACAAGGGTACCAATTTTATTATCAAGATTTGGGTGTACTACTCCCTTTGATCCCTCATGCGTGTGGTGCAAGTACCAACGGACTTTCATTTCTTGAGTTCGGCTCTATATATAGCCAATTTATAAGATAAAATCTTGTGATGTATAAGAAAATTAAACTACAAAATTAGCCTGCCACAATTCTAGAGATATAGTTTTAGCTCTTAACACGAATTGATCTGTTAAACATGGATGAAATTTATAACATATTTCACACACTAACTGTCAGACGAATTCAATATGTTCGTTTATTGGTGCCGAGATAATATAGATATGAAGACAAACAATAATCCAAGTGTGTTAATACATAGATTTGGATATAGAAATGAAATAATTATATCTAGCTATAGTATATGTATCGAGCTGGCAATTCGCATTCTGGCCAAGTAAACTTGCTTGTATATACGGTAATTAAAAGAAAAGGAAATTGTGTACCAGTTTAAGGTACATACCATGGCTAAGAACAGTTGTTGTTGCCAAGGAGATAAGAATATATGTAGGAGAAAATCTAGGTTAATTTGAAGCTAGTTAATTATTTTTCTGTATGTTGAGAGAATATATATATAGATGAGGCAAGTGCTACTTATATATATATATAGGCCATTAGGACTAGACACTAGTTGAGTTTTATCACAACACATTCTGTTCATACGCATGTGGTTGTATTAATTGTAATGAAACTGTCACATGTTCATATGGGTCACCTAGAATTAATTATATGTACTTAATTTGCCTGTACATATCTTTAATTGAGGAAGTGTTGCACCGATCGAGATAAATGGTTTAAAAATGACTTGTATTGAACAAACCAGTATTGGTTTTTCTTAATTAATAATTAAATATTAGCTATCCAATTACTATATTCAGACCATATATACATGCAGACTACTCAATGAAACAAACAGTACCATATATACATGTAGACTACTGAATGAAAAAAAATAAAATATATTATTTTGATGTATAAGAAAATTAATTTGATTATTGTCTAATAATAAGCATTTAATTTGATTAAAAGAGGAAAAAATAATCCTGTGCTTTGCAAAACAATCATTGGAAGTAGGTAGTGTGCATCTAGGTGTTAATCATGGGATTAGAAGGTCAAGCACCAAGTCAACTATAATCATGGGATTAATTAGCAAGTCAAATTAACACGAAACATTTAGATAACTTAATTTCAATGTGTTTTCTCAATGAGTAACGTAGTCGGCATCAAGGTGGGAAACATGGTAGTAGCAAGTCAAGTTAAGTCAAGTCAAGTCAAGTGAACATTAAATTATTATTTACTCATTCGACAACCAGGTAGCTGGGAGCTCCAAGTGGGCGCGTTCGCCATAATAATTTTACGTTGACAGCTGGTTATTTATTAGAATATATACAATTTCATCGTTTCTTTGACTTTGATAGGTTGTTCTTAAGAAGCAATCAACGTGTTGTTTTCTTATATGACAATAAGTGACATAATGTGTGTGTTAATAACAGATATCTGGAGTCAGTCAACAATTAAAATTATTTTTTATTAGTGCTTATTGTTCAGTAAGATGTCCATCTCTTTAATTTGGTGGAGGTTGATGTACATTCCGATGTGTTTCCGTTAGAATTTTAGATCGAATTGAAATAAAATGATTTTATTGTTTGAAATAAGCATTACATTGCTTACAAAGATTGAAATATGGGCTGATAAGTCATTAGGGTTTCCTATTACACAAAATTCTAATCCAACAAATTTATCTTAATTGATGGGATATCAATGTGACTGATATTGTAATCTTGGAAATTAATATTGGTAACATTGCATACAACATATGTTGCCAAGTGTTTCTAACTGTTGCGTATTCAAGTCTTGCACAATCTTCAACAATGTCTTTTTATTCCTTTCTTGTGTCTATCTCTTTTTCTCCATATATGCTAGGGGCACAAACGGATCAGATACGGATCGGATAGTGGTAAAACCATATCTATATTTCGGTTACATATATGGATCGGATATTAGACGGATATGGATACATATTAGATATTAAACGGATACGGGTACGAATATCTACTTTTGATAATGGTAAATGACATAAATTTTTTTATAATTTATATTAAACTATATAATATATATCTACTATCCAGATACAGATAATTAAAATTTAAAATGATATCCACACGGATATTCAGATATGGGATATCCGTATCTAAAAATTTTCGGATACAGATCCAGATACGGACGGATAATATCTGACCAGTTTGCACCCCTAATATATGCTGAGATTTTGGTATTTTTTTTTAAATAACTAGGAAGAAGAATAGATGAGATTTCACAGGACAGAAAGTATTTGTTTTGGCCATTCTTTTCATTTTATTTGACCAATCTTGATTTTAAAGGCATTATTTTAAATCTCTTATAAATTTAGCTGCATAACTAAAGCAAGGAAGAAAATTTCGTACATTAATACTAAGGTTTTTGGCAAATGGTACCAACTACCAACTGATATTCAAATAATACAAGATGTACTGACAAGGACTAATGTGGTATTAAAATAAGAAATTTCATGAGAATTAGTTGTATAATGAATCTGATTGTTCAGTGCAAGAAAAGAACTGCCAAGAACTTTGTCCATCACACCTTTGCTCAAATAAAAAAACTTCCTGTGACTAAGAATGAAGATGGTAACAAAACATAAACATATCATTCTGTTTAAACCCCACAAAAGTTTCCCAATTTGTGAAGATCTAAAACAGTCAGTTATAGAAAAATTGAATTTAAATGCACAAAATATTCAAAAGTTCTAAAGTAAATCCAAATGTTACAAATCACGTTTTGGAGGGCATTATAGTAAAAACACATATTTTCCAATAACTTAAAAAGAAAGTTTAACCATCTTCCAAGTGGTCATGTGTTAGTTCTTGAGCTCTAGATGTTATCTCCCCTAAAACCACATTCATCTAATGAACAAATCAAACAGAATAAATCCAAATTAGCATTGATGAGACCCAACATCAATCCTTTGTTTTTTCCTCCTTGGGAAAGCCCAATTTGCAATAAAGTCCCTTCTGACAAACGAATATTACATAATTATACAAACAAAACCCCAGAAGTTTTTTTTTTTTGAGGAAAACAGAGGTCAAGCCTCTATTTAATTAAGCAATTGAATAGTTACATGAGTCATGTTACAGGTCACTGCTTAGGGAAAATAACAAAAAGTAACTAAATAAACAGTTGCTCAAGGTAAGCTATCCTTTTGAAAGATAAAGAAAGTAAAATAGTGCAGTACAAATTGCTACGAAAAGAAAAGCAGTTGCATTAGTGGTTTCTTCTCAGGAAGCCTCCGAGCTGTACTTCCATTGTTCACTTATTTGATACAAAAGGTCCTCCAGTTGCCTTGGTGGTGCAGCTGGTCGCCATTAGATCGCCTTGGATGTGCCCTTGATCGCCTGGTTGCCTCGGTATCAGTTCCATCTCGAAAAGAGCGGTTCAAGATCTCTTAAATTCCACAAAACCCCAGAAGTTTAATTACATCTTCAATAGGGACCATCTAGACTAGCAATCTACTTCTAACCTATTGCGTCGCATGGATAAACTAATCTTGAAGGCCATTATGAGTAACATTATACCGTCAGGGTTTGTTGATACAAGGGTCTTCCCAATATTTTCCCTTGAATTTAATTGACTTCACCGTCTCAGTACCAACATTTACAAACATTGAGAAGGAATAATTAAATTGTCTAATCACTCGGATATTTTATTAGCCCACGAATCAAATAAGAACTAAATTTTATATCTGGGCCGAATAGCAAGGTGTAGCCCAGATATATCAAATTTAAAGTTTATTATTTTGAACAGCGACCAAAGGCCCAAGACAGAGGGCTATTTTATTTTCAGTTTCTTTTCACTTGGGCCTGAGACAACCATATCTTGTTTTTTTTTTTTTTTTTCAAATTTGACCCTTCCGAGAAGAAATGATTACGGAATTTACACAACAGACCTTAAATGTCCGAATTTGCAATTATACACATTCTCTGAATTAAAGCGTACCAGTAAAGATGAGACTACTAAGATCAGCAATTCAAGGTTGATGATAGAAAGATTAATTTTGCTTTTCATTTGAGACTACTAAGATCAGAAATACAAGGTCGATGATAGAAAGTATTTGATTCTAAAGTTATTTAATACTTCACTAAAAATAAAATTTGACAAGAATTGTGTAGTGGTTTTGCAAATTTGGTAAAAGTTATGTCCGGAATTGACAAAATACCCCTTAGCCTGATGGTATATACTACCAGCAGTTCCTCAGGTTAAGTATAATATTTTGAATGATGACAGAGCCTCTAAAGTTGTCATGAGAAAGAAACATCCTAACATGCCTCACATCTCCTGTATAC
>JAJGRW010004225.1:0-28440 GCA_025461045.1 Carex parvula | reverse complement strand
GGACGAGCTGCGAGGGAATGCTGCCAACAACAGACGGGAGGCACGGCAAGCCCGCCACTTATCACAGCAGTACTACCAGCATGCCCTCACCACCTGTTTACCATACCAGCCACCACCATACGGACTCTCGACCCGTCATTCTATGAGGAGATCCAGGCACCCACCACCACCTCCACCACCTCATGATTGAGGTGCAGTGAGTTGTATCTTTTCCCGGTCTTTTTACTTTACTACTTCCTTTATTTTTATCTCTCGAGCATTGGGGACAATGCTCAATTTTATTCGGGGGGTAGGAGGTAAATTGACCATGTATCTTTAATGTATCTTTAAATTTTTCACATTTTAAATTCTTAGATGCTAGTAGTTTTATTCAATTTTTGACTAGGGTTGGAGGCTTTACCGAAAATCCTAGAATGATTAAGTTGAGCTTTTTAGCTAGCTTGCATTTTTATTTTTCCTTAGAATTAGGTTAATCAAATAGGAATTGTTTTAAAATTTTAATTAGGCTAAGGTTTAGACAATTGGCCATGATACAAAAAATTCAGAATTTTAATTATTAGTGGTTTCAAAGTGAACAATTAATTGCTAACCATGAGAGTTGATCAAAAATTGCAAAACCTAGAATTTTATTTTGAATAATTTATTTTTGCAGTCTTTTAAATTTGATAGTGTTTTAGAATACCCATTTATTATAGAATACCCTAGCGAAACTATGCAATAATTTCTTGTATGAATGAATACTTGAAATTGTGTGTAATCATGGTGCTTGTGACACAAAAATATGTCATTTTATTTTTCACAAAAATAGAAAAATACAAAAAAATCGAAAAAGAGAAAAATCCAAAAAAAAAAATAGAAAAATATAGAAAAAGAAAAAAAGAAAAAAATAGAATAAAAGATGGAGGATAAAAAGAGTACGGGTGCCTACGCAAGACTGGTTACCAATAGGCTCGAGAAAACCTCCCAAATTTTAATTTTTGTACATATTTAATTTTCGAAAAATAGTCACAAGTACCAACACACTTAGTTGTCATACTTTGCTCCAATCAATTGGGAAGGAAAATCAAAATTTATATCATTAGAATTCCTATTGATTGGAAGGGATCCATTTATAATAGAAGGGGAAATTAATACTCTCAATTTTAAGGATATTTGTGAAATGGATTGTTTGATAATAATTATTCTAGGGTTAGCATAATGAGGTCAATCATGGGGTGAATAAATTGTTCAAGGAAGAGATCATTAATATTTTAGAGTTCTAAATTTTTATTGTCATGCCAATTGTACCAAACCTAAGTTTCAATTAAATTTTAAACAAGTCCTTGAGATTGTATGGTTTAACCTAGACCGGATCTTTGACTAGCTGGGATGTCGTTGCTTGAGGACAAGCAACAATTCAAGTTGGGAGGCGTGATCAGAGTCAAAATGATGATGATTTACGTAGGGTTTTGGCTTAGGTTTTGCATATTTTCTCACACTTATGTTTAATTATTTAGAGAAAAAGGCTAATGTCACCCTTCTTTATGTTTTATTGCAGAAAACAGGTTTTGAGACTATTTCATATCAAAAGGAGCTAGAATCAGGTCAATCGGATCAGCGATGCCTTCAACCAAGTCTTGGTTACGGTCTGTATTGGTTAATACGGACCAGACATAGCACAGACTCAGAAGATGGCGTAGGAAGTTACAACCATAACTGCCAAGGTCTCATTACGGACCGTATTACCTGATACGGTCCGTATCCGAAGGCGTCTCTTGGGAAATAACTGCCGACAGCTGTTTCCAGATTGATTTCTTAGCCTCCAATCAACCTCTACACGTCCCTACACTCCTATATTAGGCCCCTGGGCAGATAGAATTGGTATCTTTGTAATTAGGGTTAGATTTGATTAAAGAGAGAAGAGAGGAGTGATTGTAACCATGCCGTTCCGCCGCTAAGTTCCTTTTTCTTAGGGCTAGGCAGTAAACATTGTTACTCTTGATGTTTTGATATATATATTTCTGTTGATTATGGTTTCTTGTTGTTGTATCGAATATGCTTTTGTGATTTATTATCTCTTCATCTAATTTCAATGATCTAGTTTGAGTTCATTAGGGTAGTGACAGTGCTTTAATAACTCTTTAAACTATTTGGATGAGTTAGCCTCGTTGAGATCTATTAGGTTTATGTGAAGAAAACCTTCGCGGGGAAACCATAAACCAGAACAACAAACCGCATGACCAAATTCCATCATTTGCGTAAGGTAAATCGCAGTGATCTGTGTAGTAATTTAGGAGATAAGAGACCCGATAGTTGCGTAAGGTAAATCGCATTGTCCTGAGTAGAGTCTCGATGAAAGATCTGTCATTCTGGCGTAACATAAATCGCAGTGACCTTTGTAGTTATCTTTCATAAAACAACAACAGGAAATCAGACGCAACAGGAATATATTGTCAAGGCGGATTGAGTGACAATGGTGTGCCAAAACTCTAGGAATTCTCATCTCTATCTTTACTTTAATTACTTTTAATTGTTTCCTAATTTACATTGATCAACAAACATCTCTCAAATTTCAGATTTCGTCTAGCCTTTCGAAAGGTTGTGATTCGATCGCTCAAAGCATTGAACCAATATTTCCTGTGGATCGACCTCGCATATACTACTCGATAAGGATTGTGCGCTTGCAGTCCGAACCGATAGCATTTACGAGTTTATAAATATTAAAAGAAACATTGCTCTCTTTTGAGTGATCAAACTTGGAGACCAAGTTATTCTAATTTTGGCGCCCACTCAGTCCACTAACTTTTCATATTTAACAATTTTTCAGGATGGTGCGGCTGAAAAAAATTCTACATTTCGAATTTGGATTTGTTTCCTTCATAAAAGTTGTAGATCTTTTTGTGATGGTTCTTCCAAGCTTTGATTCACCTAAATCGGAGTTCGTATGACCAAGATATGGCCAAAATATGAACTATGTGTCGGCAGCACGGGCTGAGTGCGTCCGCACGAACCAACCCTCTGTGTTGTGCTCTGAATTTCTCTAAGTACTGAGTGCGGCCGCACTCTATCTCAGTGCGTCCGCATTCTGCTCCCATTTCTTCATTTTCTGCAATTCAAACGGGCATAGATTATGATCCGTAACTCCGTTTCAGTGTTATACCACTTTTCGGAAAATTTGCGAGAAGATCTACAATTTGCTCCATTTTCTGTAATTTAAATAGACTTTGGCAGTAACTTAATTTTTGGATATATTTGACACTAAAATAAGTATAAATACAAGAAATTTGGTACAGTTTGGATGTCAAACCCCATCCTACGGTGTATAGAAAATTGGTTTATCACCTATGTGGGAGAGAGAACAAGAGAGAGTAGAGTTGAAAAGAAAGGAGTCTGAGTTTGGGAATTTTTTTTTTCAAACATAACACAGGTCCGGGAATTGTTTTAGAATAATTTGGGAATTTGTGGAAAAAAAAAAGGGTCATCCGAACGGGGTTGGAAAAAAATTTCATTTAGTTCAAAATCCCACCAATTTTCATAAAAGAACATACTGTCAAACATGACCTTAGGCAGATGCAATTATTTTCTAAAATTCAAACACTTTTGATGTTGTTTTGATTTGATATATTTTGTTTATTTTGTTTTTTTATATAAGATTAAATCTAACTAATTTTAGTTTTTAACTAATTGGATAAATATGTGAGTTATTAGAATTTTGAATGGTAAATATGTAATTATAGAATTTGAAGAGGGAAATACATAATTTCATAGTTTTTGAGTGGTATAAATGAAATTTCCCCTTTAGTTTTTAACTATTTACATAGATTTCTAAAATTCCGGTAAACTGAGGGTCGTCGGGATTCTTATAGGCCCATTAATTTCGGCCTAATTACTTTTCGGGGGCCCGTATAAGTAAGCTCGTTTATTAATACTGATTATCATACTGTAGTTGTGACCTGGCCTAAAATATAGAATAGCTTTCCTTCGGCCTGCGTATGATTTTTCTTAATCCTATGTCTTAAAGTATTGGGTTTCAACTTTCAACCAACCATGGATGAAATTTGATAGGATTTCGCTGAAGCTAAACTACACATCATGTTTGAATTTAATATCTCGACCTTGAGAAAAATAAACATTTATCTATATTTATTAAGCGATCATTCAAATATCTCTCTGCATTTTAAACTTAAACAAGAATTGTTTTTTCAAAAAACTAGTCTTTGATCTAGCGACAAAAACACTTGTTATCTAAACTCAAATAGAAAAAATCTTTTGTTATAATAACATGAAATTTTTCTTAAAAAAAGAAATAGATTGTCTTTTCAAGTCTGTGTTGTTGTTCGTTTAATATTTACAATTATTTTGAATAGAAAATAAAAGTTGTAAGCATGGCCATTGACTTCTAATACAAAAGATCACAAATCCAACGCAATCTCGTGCTAAAAAATTATATGCATATGACTCCCTCGACGTGTGACCATGTTTTATTTCCCCTTCTTTTATATGTTCGAACGCAAATTATATCTAAATTAATTAAAAAAACAATTCTGCCAAGTACTAACCAAAATCCCACCAAAATCATCACGTTCATCACGGCTGGAAAATAAGACATAGGCAACCATTGTTGTATACTTGTATCCCTTGTAAACATTGAGATAATACAGAGGATTTTCTTTTAGAGCGAGTTTCTATCACACAAAAATATTTACAATAATTATTAATTTAATTGGATGAATATTATTGATAAGAAAGTTTTCTAATAAGAATAGTATTATAATTATATATTTATCACAATATATGTCGAAAATTAAGCATGACTAATAACGAGACATTCTCTTTTCTCATTTTATTTAATAAAAAATGGTTATCTCTTAATTAAAATTATAAAATTTGCAACTAAAAGATATTTAACTTATTGTCTTTAGCTTTCTAATATTTACCATTGATTTATTGGATGATAAATATAAAATTTATAATTTTTTTATATAAAAAATGATGTATTAGAGCAGATTTTTTTTCTTGAATAAAAGTGGAGTAGGGTTAAAATACGTCATTGGTTTTGTGCTCCAATCATGCTTCACATTTTTTTCTCTATTTTTAAAGTCTGAACAATCGATCTGAGCTGCTCAACATGATCTTCATATTAAAATGTTCTTGGAGACCAAATTATATATTTTTTGGAACTTTTTTTACTATTTCTTAGATATGTACAAAATTACTGTTTTGGATGATCCAGAATCTTCTGAAAACAATGATTTTGTATCTATCTAAATAATAGTAAAAATATTCCAAAAAATTAAATCCAGTCTCCAAGCAAATTTTAATATGAAGATCATGTTAGGATGATTGGATTGACTGTTCGGACTTTAAAAATAGAGATAAAAATGTGAAGCATGATTAGAGCACAAAACTAATTGTGCATTTTAATCTTACTCATAAAAGTGATACTTTTATCACCGGTTTCATAAATGAAACCACCCACAATACAATATCTACATTTATCACAAGACCAGCATCAAATTATCTACTGATAGTACAGAGATATACAGCCTGAATATCTATTGTAAAGAAGCATCCATGAAGGTGGAAGAAATAGACGTGCAACAAATGTTGGAATTTTTTTTTTGCTTATTGGTTTTTTAAACAATGATGATTATATTCTGGCTTTTAAATATTTGACAGTTCTATCTTTATTTTCTAAATTCACGCAGTTGTAATTTTTAAACGTATGTATTCATAAATTCTTATTCATCTAATACGTTCATTATTATTGTAAATTGTAAATTTAATAAATGCCACACACAAAAGTGAGAACATTTTTTTTTTGTCTTTGTACGTTCATACACTATATGTGAACGTATGTATTTATATGTTAAAAAGTATATGTAGAGTTGTTAAATATTTGAAATTGAAAATATTGTTGATATTTATTTACTAACTTGGAATAGACAAAAGAAAATTTAGAAATACTTTAATAGTATGAAAACGAGAATCAATATTTAATCTAGTTACAAAGACAATATCTTTTCGTATAATAGAATTTAAAAAACTTGTACTAAATATTTAAATAGAAAGAATTGATCATATGCTTATTGAAATAAAAAAATTAAGTACAGACAATGTTAAGATATTCAAAGTGCGAAGTCCACATTCAGATTTCAAGATTCTAAAGAGCAAGAAAAACAATATTTTAAGCGAAGTTATTCCAAAGGCTAAATTATGGAATCAGAATGTAGAAACTAAAAAGTTCTAAATATGCATAATCAGCCGCTTCAACGGTTCAACCTGAACTATTACTGTTTGGAAAAGAAAAGAAATCCTAGCTTACCGTTTTGAGAGTCGTAAAGCGACATCAACCGTCCGTCCGCACCCATGACTCTAAACTGAAAATAAAAGTGCATAAAAAGTAAAAAGAACCGTGGGTTGTCTCTCACGCAAGCGCTTGTTTTAGGTCGTAAGCTAGACCTTTCCTCGCTTAGTTGGTTGGAGGCAGGAAGAGTGCTCCTTCGGTTGGAGGGTGCACGTCGTAGCGTTGATCATCATTGGTTGCAATGCATCGAGTTGATTCTCATGGGTTGACCTCTGGTTGTCCCGGAAGTTTGCCTCTACCTCGCAAAAAACACAAAAAATCATGAGCCAGTTGAGCTACTTGATTTTCTAGGGTCTTCGTTCGTTCGCCTATTGCATTGACGTTGGTATTGATCTCTTCTATTGTTCTCCCTTTCCTTTCAAACAACTTATCCATAACATACTCGATGTATGGCTTGCGAGGAGGTTGTTGCTCAAATTGTCTCTGCTGGTATGGTTGTTATGGCCGACCCTGCTGATAGTTGGGTTGATATCCTTGCGGATTTGCAGCTCCTTGATCGTTCTTGTAGGGGTAGTTCAATTGATTCCTCAAACCTTGGTTGTATGCGTTAGCATTTTGGTTGTTAGGCTAGAAATTGTTCACCACATTGACTTGCTCTACTTCTAACTCCGCGAGAAGTGGACATGTGTCTTCTAGGTTATGAACATCTCCACATGATTGACAGCGCCACGCTTGCTGTAGCGCTTTTTTGTTTGGAAAGGTTGTTGACAATCTTGCATAGGGCATCGAGCTTAGCGTCGATGGTAGCGTTGCTACTAACCTCAAGTTTGCCAGTTGTGGTACTCTTCACGCTTTGTCCTGATGTCGAGTAGTTCTGACTTTGGCACAAGTTTGCGATGGTCTTCTCGACTTCTTCATTATTCAGGTTCATGAAAGATCCTCCGGTGGTTGAGTCTATCGCTTGTCTTGCGTAGGCTTGTAGTCTGTCATAAAAGGATTGAAGCGTGAGCCACTTCTCCAGTCCATGGTGAGGACACTCCCTCTCGAGGTTCTTGAAGCGGTCCCATGCATCGCTTAGCGTTTCTTCATCCTTCTGCGTAAAAGAAGTGATACGGCTTCGATACTGCACAGTCTTGCGGGCGGAAAGTACTTAGAGAGAAAGGCCTTTGTCATTTGAGCTCAATTTGTGATTGAACCAGCCTCTAATGACTCGAGCCATGATTGCGGTCGTTCTACTAAGGAGAATGGGAACAAGCGAAGTCGGAGGTCATCAGGTGTGACTCCATTCACCTTGAACACGTTGCAAGCATTCTTGAACTTGTTGAGGTGGATCTGAGGGTTATCGTCTGATCTTCCTTCAAAAATACTCCTAGTCACCAAGTTGACATAGGTGTTCTTATTGTCGAAATTGTTCGCCTCTACCTTGGGCATTATGACGCTACTTTGATCCTTCAGATCTTGTGGAAGGGTGAAGTCCCTTAGCTGTCGTGAAGTGTTGGCTCCTGCTACCGGGCCTGCATTAGAAGGTTGATTTACCATCCCAGCAGTTAGTGACGCGTTATAATGTGGATTGGCGGTGGCTGGAGAAACGCTAGAGTTACTCATGTTGATAAAACTTGAAGCTAGCTCGTCTACAGTTGCGTCTTCTTTGGTTTGGCGAGTGATCTTCGCCTTAGGTTTAGGAGGAGGTAAGATAACGTCCTTCTTATTGGAATTGTTAGTGGTGTGGGGCTTGGAGGCTCCCGCCAGCGTGACAATCTATAAGAAGAATATTAAGGAACCTTTCTCCTAAAGATAGAGAAAATAAAATATGCAAGTGCTGAAAATAAATATGCTACTATCCTAATTGATATTTTAAGGGTTTCTATGCAAATAAGAGCGCTGAAAAATAAATATGCAAAAATTAAACTCATCCTAATTGATATTTTTTGAGTTTTTATACAAATAAAAGTGCGGAAAAGTAAGACACAATAAAAAGTTTTGACCTAGTCTCAGTTATTATGTTAGACATCTAATGACAACGCAAGAATTTCTCGAAAGGAGAATTCTCACTCTATCCCCGGCAACAGCGCCAAAAAGCTTGATGAGTCCAAATTAAACTACTTACTTTTAAAGATTTATAAACCCTAATTTATACTTACGTTCAGATCACAAGCGCATGATCCTATCGTGTAGTATAATTAGGGTGTCGATCCACAAGGATAATGTATTAGATTATAAATATTTTTCACTAGTTTAGGTTCTCAGGGGATTTTTAAAACAGAGTTCAATACCTTAAAGATTTGATGCGGTGGTGCTAATTGTGCTAAGGTTAGAATTAAACAATAAATAGAAAGCCTGTAGGGTTCAGGTTCTCTCCTTCTTAATTATGCAAAGTATAAATTTCGACGTCTCTCTACGTCGCATGCGGCACTGTCTTAATTATGCAAAGTATAAATATCCCAAAGACCCTACCTAATCTAGGTGTTTCCTAATATAATCAAAATGTACAATTTACGCTATCCTTCCAAGGGAGCCCAGTGGGTTCTAACCTTAGTCTTTGAGCCGCTACCAAGCCTCATTAGCCGAAGTGCCTATAGTACTTACATGCATTATCCCTCTCACACCGGGATGTAATAACTAAACACCTATTGATATGTGAAGGGTCATTGGCATATAGTAGATAGAACTATATATGCAAGGACTTAATAAAAAAGAATTAAAATAATAAAGCAAACTCAAATCAACATAAACAAAACATAAACTTATACTAAAACATATCAAGAATTTGAGTACAACCCTCACTCTAAAGATGAGAAATTTAGCTTCTCATAGCCATGGCAAAATAAAAGGAATAAAATAAAAAGAACATAAATTACAACCCAATTGAAGATGGATAAACCTTTGTCTCTTTAGATGACGCCTTCTTCTCCTGTTTGGCTTCCGACGGCTACCATTTTCTCTCTAAGTACTCTCTAACCTAATCTAGCAATGAGGATTGCTAATCTCTATTCTATGGACTTAACACAATTAAACACGCACACTAAATTCTATTACAAGAGGAGTATTTGTAGCCTTCATAATATGAGAGATGGAGTAGTAGAAGTAGTGGAGTTGGTGGAAACTTAGAGTGCACTCCAAATTTGGATAGGTGAAGCCAAAAATATCTATGAAAGCTTGCCACTGAAGCAATCGCGTTCTTTCAGTTCTGCTGAAAATAGCATCAACGGTGGATAATCTGATCCAAAGGAAACAGCCTACGGATTGAGTCCACGGATCGTGCGTCATCAGGGTATGTCGCATGCGGCATAGAGGAGGCCGCACAGCTTTCTGACTTAGCAGATTTTCTGTATTTTTCATCATTTCACATGTTGTGCACTTCGTGTGAGGCGTTGCATGCTCCATATGATGTCCTGTTTTGGTGCTATCTTCAGAAATCTCATAAATATGACACTTTTGCTCTGTTTTTTTTTTTGCCTAAATACGCAACTTTCTTAAAAACCTGCTAAAAAGACCTAAAAACACGTTTGCAGTAAATAAATTGGAAAAATGACTACTTTGCATTCGCTTTTCGCCACTTTCCGGAAGAAAAGATAGGAATTTTCACTATATGTTTTGGCTTCATCATCGCTCTGCCTTATAGCTCTTCACCTCATCTCGTTTCAACGGGTTCAAATGGGGGTGTTGTAAATTTGCCCCACCTCTACTATAGTATCTACAATATCTTGTTGGATCATATATCCAACATTGAGCATATATGTAATATAATTATGGATTGTATATTGTCATATATGAATGTCACAATTAAAGTGATCTAATATGGAATTAAGATATTAGGCAATATATATATTTAATAGAGTATGGTCCATAAATGTGTAGAACAATTTAGGCAAATATCAAATCATTGATGGACTGATTATGAGATTTGCAATTCAGAAAAACTGTCTTTCTGAAAAGGCGCTTTTGCACCCATATATAATGATGGGTCCTTAAGACACATGATACAACGTGTGTAACAACATAACTCAGATTTCTGAACAACAATTATTTTAGACAAAATCTGAGTGTCTTCTCCTTTCTTCCACCATCGAAGAACTGAAACGAGAAATCCATTAAGAAATTTGGAGAGGATTTCTCAAGGGCCACATCTTGTTGTCTTGTAAGACTTAGTCCACGACTATACGACATAAATGCGAGAATGACTTCTTGCCATTGAAGACTTGTCTCGTGCTCACGGAGACGGCTCTTGGCACTTGAGGATTCCATGGCCAATGTTATGAAATCATGTATTGTATTCTGCACTTATGATTATGTTTTATGAGTCGGCTTTGGCATAGGACGGTCTATAGGTTAAGGTGGGGAACTGTTTCTCCTTTCCTAAAATGTAAGTGTTTGCCTAGATGAGATGTAATTGTTTGATCTCTAGATAAGGCATAATTATTTGGCCTTTATGATTCTCCAACATATCTACATTTAAATAAGGTATGTTTATGGTAATGATGATGATGATGCGCAGACGGTGAACCCTTTCCTCCTCCTCTTCTTCTCCTCTCTCTCTCTTCTTCTCCTTCCTTCTTCCTATCTCCTTTCTCTGTGTTTTCTTTTTAAATAACTCAGGTACAAATCTCATTTGAGCATTAAGGCTCTCCTAGATACCCCTGCCTCGCCTTGATTACAACAACATTGTTTTGTGCTAACGACAAGAAATTATGCAAGCTCACAACCTACCAATCTGAGCATGAGCAGAGAAAATCATGCAGGCTCACGATCTGCTAATCTGAGCGCAATAACCCTTGGTTCTGTTTTTTTTCTAATTTTTCTTGTCTACTTTTATAAAGGGGTTTTCAATTGTAATAATGTAAGTACTGGTACAAATGCTGTATGTACTGGTACAAAATGATGTGTAACTGGTTTTTGTTCTGATTAATGAAATATCTCCTACGGGCTTTCAACAAAAAAAAAAAAAACGGTTTAACCTGAACTGACAGCACGCTACACTGAACGAGTCCTGATCCTCTGCATTTACCTCATCGTTTGAGTTTGTATCGGGACCGTCCAATCAGAATTCGGATTAATCTAGATAAAGTCTGCAATACACTAAGTTTTTTTTTAAGATTTGTGCTAATACATAACGAACGGTTTGGATTCAAAATGAAATGGTGAGATACTTTAGATGGTATGAATTCTGACTGAAGATGTGTCGAAGCTGGGACACGTTACAAATAGTGCTCTGTTTTTTTGTGCAATTTTCGGTGTTTTGTGCTCACAAAAATTGCTAGGGGCAGCAAAACATCTTGGATGGATCGAACCGGTTTGTTTCGTGTTCTAGTTATAAGTTATTTTATTTGTAAAATTGGTATTGTACTTGTTGGGTTATTATAAAATTTCTTCAGGAATCGTTGATTTTTGTTAAATAATATTAATCATTCAATGAATTTTGATTTGTTCTTCATAACCCATTAATATTTCTTATTTCTCCAAAATAAAAATCCATTCAGAAAAATAGTAATCTAACAATTTCTCAAAAAAAAAAAAAAAAAATAATCTAACAATAGGACGACTTAATAATGGTGCATACTGCATACAGCTTTAGTCTACTGATCACTTTTGTAGACAACTAGTTGCTATATGTATTTTTTATTGACATCATAGTGATCAGCATTATGTTTGCCTTTGAAAAGGAACGTGACGAAGGGACATGATCGGAGCAAATTGACAAAGAATCGTGTAATACGGATATAATTCGAGAATAGTTTGTTTTCCATAATATAAATAAGAGTGAGGCTACGGTGCTATGCATAGTACGGATTGAGCCGTGCTACGGCTCAATATTTGAGTTTTCAAAATTCTACCGGTTGATCCAAACCGTTCAACATGATTATAAAATGAATATGGACTTGCAAACCAAATTTTATATTTTTTCGAATTTGTTTACTATTTTTTTAGATAGGTAGAAAATCACTGTTTTTGGATGGTCAAGAATTTTCAGATCAAGTGATTTTCTACCTATCTAAAAAAATAGTAAAAAAAATCGAAAAAATATAAAATTTGGTTTGCAAGTACATATTCATTTCATAATCATGTTGAACTGTTCGGATCGACCGTTAGGATTTTAAAAACTCAAATATTGAACCGTAGCACGGACCAAACCGTGCTATGCATAGTACCGTAGCCTCACTCTATAAATAATATGTTAAACTATAAACTATTTATATTTAAGGGAGAATATTCAGTGTACCCATACAAATTCTTAAAATAATCAATTTGTCAACGAAAACACCATAATATCCAATGTCTCCATAAAAACTCACTAGTACAAAAAACCCCTTCACCGACTGTTAAAAAAACCCTATACCGACTGTTATTGAGGCGTCGGTGATGGCGGCGACGGTATAGGTATATCTTTACTGACGGGCAAATAACAGTCAGTGTAGGTACCAACACCAACTGTTTTCTTTAAAACAGTCGGTGTAGGGTACCAACACCGACTGTTTTTTGGAAAAAACAGTCGGTGTAGGGTACCAACACCGACTGTTTTCTTTAAAAAACAGTCGGTGTAGGGTACCAACACCGACTGTTTTTTTGAAAAAACCGTCGGTGTAGGTGCCCAGCACAGATTTTTTTTTTTTTTTTTTTTTTTTTTTTTTTTTGTGGCACCTGTAGACGTGGTAAGAACATAAAAGCAATATAGTGTAAGAACAGAAACCAATAAGTATTATGCCATTTCATCGGAGTAAAAACAAAACAATAAGTAGTGTAACCATTTCATCTACAAATTAAAAACAAAACAAAAAAACAAACATTACAATAAGTATTATGCCCACATCGGAGTAATAACATAAAAGCTAAAACTAGCCAACTGAGGAGATCATGAGAAATGCTCTATACCTAAATAACCAAAATCATGAGAAATGCTCTATAGCTAAAACTCATGAGAAATGCTCTATACCTAAATAAGTATTACGCCAACATCGCTTTCTTTGCTCTGTGATAGCTTTTCTCCTTCAACCCATCCTGTGGTGAGAACTTTTCTTGATGTGTATTTGGTATATGTTTTTGGTACGACAACCTGGAATTGCAAACAAAATATACCAAGATAATAGGTGAGTAACAGATCACCAACTAGACAGCTTGTACATACAAGCAGGTTAATCGATCCCTTCTGGTACCAGTAGTATGCACTTAAACTTGCACATACAGATCATGATGCTAGAAGAGTGAACAATGAAATTTCTAGCCAGCCATTTCGCATTAAGCAAAAAAAGCAAAAACATTAATATGAACAGCGTTTATGACAAAAACAAACAAAAAGTCTCATGCTCACCTGGGAACCAAACAAAAAGTCTCACGTTTATAATTGGAGAACCAAACAAAGAAACTTAGAATATAAGATACCTGCAAACGGGTCCTGATCACCTGAAATAAGAGGGGGAAAAAATATAACAATAAGAAACATTTTATTATCAACTCATTTTAAAAAAAAAAAAATGGGCCATTAGGCTTTCTTTACATATGATAATTTTCTCAACCATAAAGCCCAAATGTGCATTTGCAAAGAAACTTCAAGGTCATTATTGGGATTTCCATCAAGTTAGTTAATTTGCAAGCTTACCTGATATGGATAGGTGAATAACATGGCAGCAACTTTAGAAGCAGCACCAAGCGTCGGATAATCGAAAGAACTCTTTTGAGAAAGAAAGCACACATATATCAACCAATAAGTTTTGGGGGTATGGAATAATGTAAGAAAGGACCTTAATTAATCATACAATACACAAAAGGATCATAAATTTATCTTACCAGTAGCTCCTCACCACCCAAGCTATTTGACTTTATTTCTCGCCTTTTAACATATAGTACGGCTTTCTTTAGCTCCTCGTACACTGTGAACTGGATTGCCCCATGTGTCACCTATTGATAAAAGTTTTGAGATTATTTATGGCGCTCATACCAGTGAAGCCAATTTATACCAGGGTAAAGCGTCCATCTCGGCTTAACATTTGTAATGATAAATCCTGCTGTCATTTTCAATACGAGAGCACCCAGGTTTAACTTGAGTTTGAAAAAAATTCTCATGCCCAATTAACAAAGGTTATATTGCGTACCAGAAAAAGGCTGGGTCCCAGGCCTCGGTACAGTGCAAGCCATCCCTCTTCTTTCAGAATGGTTCTCATAGCATCTGACCTTATCATTTTCATTGCAAAAGAAGAGAAATAAATTAAATAAACAGGTTCACATAAGAATAAACACATGGAAGTATTAGAAAACAAAAGGCATAACTATACGTTCTATTAGAAATATCGTCTTTGTATAATGGCAAATGGTTTGTATCCAACATACCCTGTCTATGATTAAGTGATGCATTTCAAGCAACCAACCTAAGAGATACTTTCTACAATCATAAATAATAATAAGGCAAAAAATAAAAAATAAGGTGTACCGTAAAATCCAGAATATGGCCTGGAGTGGTTTGCTGGCACCTGAAGTTGTAGTCTTGTCTTTACCAGCCAAATTGGATTGGTACACAAGGACACCTGATAAAGCAATGTTGCAAGAAAATAAAAGGTTAAATTCAATTAAATTTTACTATCTCGCAAAAGTAAAGTATACTAACCAAAGCACCGGCTTCTGCAGCTGAAACAAGGTGGTATGCAGGACTCAACTGATCTTTTGAACAAACATAGTTAATTGTACAGAATAAACTATGAGAAAAAACAAGAAAAAAAACATTGACTTCATTAACTGCAGAACTTAAACATTTCAACTTTGAATAGTTTAATCCTTTCTGATTAATATATTCTATTAGTGGTGTTAAACATCAATAACTGCAGTACTTAACTTTGAATTTCCCAATAAACTAGGGAGTTTGCTCTTGTTGCAATTTTGAAAACCAACAGCCTTATCTACAGAACTCTGATTAAAAAAAGAAGTTATGCCATGTCTAAACCTATTTAATTTTGTGAGATAGGTTTATTTAACCAATTAGTTGTTTCACCTGATAAAGCCGGTGCTTTGGTGAAGACTGAATGCATTTATCAATTACAGCAGGTAAAGGAGTCGTGAAGTCGCTATCATAAATCTCTGGAGAAGAATATCTTTGTACAAAAATACAAAAGTGTAAGAAAGATATGCTAAATAGACAAATTATATTACTGCAAGAACAACACGGGGACTTCAACCAAATTCGTCTTTCTAATTCCTTGCACCAGGAAAGGGGGAATTCACCTTGCTCCTGTACCACAATACTGGTACAAACTACAAGCAGATGAAGCATCTCTTACGGGTGTTGCAGTCTAATTCTATTCAAATCAAAAAAATTACACTTTATATATCCTGATTTCTTCTATTGGACAAACTCAGCAATAAAAGGGTACTACCGGCGTAGTAATAATAGAATAACAAAAAGAGAACATATTTCAAGAAAAATAGGCAGTAGTTTGAGCAAACAACAACGAATTAGATGCCATACCATTTCATCTCGTTTGAGAAGAGGTCCATGAAGGAAATATAGGGCTGAGCTAGAAGAAGAGAGCTGTTTCTTTATCTCCTCCAAGTTGTTCTCAGTCTCCCCTTCCTTCACCCTCATAAAAAAAGAGAGAAAACTCTTTCTTTTCAGCTCAATTTTGATCTAATTTTGTAAAAAAAAAAGAAAAAAGAATAAGAGCGACTGGCCCAAGAGCAACACATACCGCTGGAGTTCCGTTGAAACCCTTGATTGTAAAGACTTGGAATTAGAGAACTAGAGAGAGATTTTTGACTTTTTTTTGGTTGAGAGAGAGGGAGAGAGGACGAAGGTGAGAACACGTCTGATGTTTGGCCGGATTTGCTAAAGATCGACGCTCCAGCGGGGCGAGGTTTTTGCTCAGGTGTTCCAGCAAGGCGCTCCAGCGGGGCGAGGCAGCAAGGCGCTCCAAACTTGACTGACGAGAAGGACAGCAAGGCGGGGCGAGGCAGCAAGGCGGGTGCTCGGGCGCTCCAGCGGGTACTCGGGTGCGGGTGCTCGGGTGGGTGCTCCAGTGCGTGTGCGGGTGCGGGTGCTCGGGTGCTCGGCGGAGGCAGAGGCAGATCGTGATTTTGGGGTTTTTTTGGAGATCGCGATCGCAAAATGAATTTGGGAAGAGGGAAATGAATTTGGGAAGAGGGAGATGAATTTGGGAGATGGCAAGGCTGACTTAAATTTTGGGGTTTTTTTTGGAGATCGCGATCGCAAAATGAAGAGGGAAATGAATTTTAGAAGAGAAAACGAAAATTTCGCGGCAGAACAAAAATTTTCGGAAGAGAATCACTGAACACCGACTGTTTTTTAAAAAAACAGTCTGCGTAGAGAATCACCAACACCGACTGTTTTTTAAATAAACAGTCAGTGTTAGTGACTGCTCAACACCGACTGTTTTTTATAAAAACCAGTCGGTGTAGGTATGAGCAACACCGACTGTTTTTACAAAAAACAGTCAGTGTTGGTCACTGCGCAACACCGACTGTTTTTTTTAAAAACAGTCGGTGTAGGGTATGAGCAACACCGACTGTTTTTTAAAAGAACAGTCGGTGTTGGTTCACCGACGGTTTTTTGTAGTGGAACAGTCGGTGTTAAGTTTCTTCTTATTTACGATTTTACCAGCCGTCTCTACACCGACTGTTACATATTAAAACAGTCGGTGGTTGAGGGTCGGTGAAGGGGTTTTTTGTACTAGTGACTTAAAATTATTTCTTCTATCTCCTTTTATTTATTTAATCTTATATTTAATTATTTTAAAAATGAAATTTTCAAGAATCCTCTCCTTCTCCTTCACTATATACAAACTTCTCTGATTGAATCTCATCATTGATCAAGAGCTTAGATTGTATCAAGCATAGCATTAGATTTAGTAATAAAGCTAAAGGTACCTTGGTACATGTGGTACAAGGCATACCATAAATAGAAACAATAACAAGCTGTACAATAAGATAGGAAACGGTAAAAATTAGATAGGTAATGGCTCCTTGAGCCCATTGTATAAATAGAGACGTAAAATAGATGAGTTCTTCAAAAAATATGTTTATGTTCTTAGATTATACAAAATATACAATTTATCAAATACTCCTGTTTTATGCTTCCGCATCATGAAAATCAACAAAAATCCATACCGTTCTTTCTCTCGCCTTGGCTCTCCTCCAAAATTTTATTGTTTTGGTTTTTTTTCTCTACCCTTGACTCTCCCTCCAAAATTTTAGTTTGTGGAACAAATAAACTTGTTTCGGCAACCTGATCACCCCTCCTATCCCCTCTTCTGGAGCACACCCTGAGGAGATACAAATTCACCTTATACTATATATGGCTATTAATATCTTCTTACTAGTACATACCTTGATCAGTTTTTCAGTTTAATGCTCCAGCTGGCTATATTATTGGGGAGAGGGAGAAAAAGGGAGGGAGGGAGGGGGGGATCAGAGCACAGCTAATATTTGCCATTATTGAGGTTAATTATTAGATTTTTTATCAATTTAGATACTTCCAAGTATTGTATATTTTTCAATTTTTTTAAAATATACAAAATTATTCACGATAATAACAAGTATCAAATATCGAGTGGACTGAAATTTCAACTTGGTCAATTTTAAAATAGAGTACAACAACTCTAGTTTCCAGTAATTGTTTACAGTCAAGTAATAAATAATTTAAAAAAGAAACAGTGCCAATCATTATTGTTAAACTAGATAATAGATCTATCAATACGGATAACAAAGCAAATAATATAACATCTAACATGAATGATAAAACAAAACAACATATGTGAGTAGTAAATCTAACATGCTAAAATAACAAAATAATCAATATGAAGGATAAAAATACAGAATAAACAACAGTGCATTTTACAATCACACCTCTTTTGTCTTTGCCAATATATCAATTAACCATGACGAGGAGCCTTGAATCAGTCTCATACGACGTACGGTTAATTCATAAGCGAGAAGAGAGATGCGTATGATCGGAGGTGGTGGTGATTGGACATGATCTTGTTAGGTGGATCTCCATCTCGCTGGAGAAGAAAGGCGGTGAAGGTGTGGAGACAAAGGGCACAGGCGAGAGAGAGAGGAGAGAAACAAGAGAGGAAAGAGCGATGCCAAGAGCAATCGGTCAAAAATTGGAGAAAAAGAGAAAAAAAAAAAAAAATTGGACAATCTAGCAATCCGGCCGATTTGATAATATCGATAGTGATAAAATTGGCATAAGATTTTTCTAATTATAATAACAACAATAATCAAATAGTTACAATTGATGATGATGAAAGCAATCACAATAATTATGGTGATTGTTATTTCGTATATGTTATATTGACTTATTTAGAAATTAATTTTATAGCAAGCTATGAACACACCACATTTTCTAAACTAAAATGAAAATCCTAATAAATGTAAATTGCTTTACTCAAAAGGCACCAAAAGAAATTCTTGCATATAATAGGTACAAAGATCACAGACAGAGATAAACCTGTTCAACTTTGAGACAAATTAATTAAGGTTTATCTCGAAAGAAGAGGTATTTTAAGAAACAATAACGAAGGGAACAGTATTGCCGGTATGAAACGCGTGGGCCGCCATATCAGCTACAGTAATGCATGAACGGATCCAATCATATAGCAAAATCCATATAACTTTTGCCAAGTACAAAGCCATCTCCAGTTCCATTGCCATTAGTAGTACTCTCGATCTCCGTAACGTACGCTTGTCTCTGTCTATCTCCAATAATATATATACGTGGCTGGGTGTTGAGAATAACTAGAAAATTAAAGGGTAAAAATGTAAAATAAGAATAAGGGTAGAATTGTAAATAAAATAGGAATATGATGTTACCGTTATCACTAACGGTAAAATAGCCTCAAGAGAATATATATATATCATATCTTGATTGTAAAATATAAGAAATAGAATGATAATACCAATTTTCTGATTCATCGATCCCTTTCTCTGTCTCAATTCAAGAAAATCATCATGGTATCAGAGCAATATACGTAATCCTATTACAAATTCCGCAAACAACAACAAAAGACTGTAGATAACTAAGAACTGCAGCACCTTAAAAAAGAGGGGCTCAAGATCTGAACTGGTACAGTACCAGAAAATACCAGAAAAGGGGCTCATAATCAGAACTGCTACAATATACCAAAAAACCAGAAAAATCACCGCTAAAGACAATCAGCCTGAGCCAGAAAATCAATCTTTCACCAGAAAAATATCAGTAAATCCCCACTGATTCTCGTCATTCCTCGTACAAAAATCACAGATTACCAGAAAAAAATTCAGACAAACCTCAACCCGATTCAAGGCAAAGTGTCATGGGGGGTCTACGAGCCGCCGGCGAGGAACACGGTTTCCATGCACTTGCCGTAGGAACTCAAAACCCTAGCGACAAAGGAGCAGGGGAGAGATGCACGAACTGCAAGAAGGTCGGACATCATAGGGACCGATGCTGGTTCTTGTATCCCCATCTCCGGCCAAAGAAAAGAAAGGCAGCGGGAAGGGGAAGAAATCTGACACAAGAGATGGGGAATAGAGAAATTGAAAAAGGGGAACGAAAGTTCTCAACAGAGAAAGAAGAAAAGTGGTTTAATACCCAAAGAAAATCCTCTCCATTCCGTCCACAAATGGATGTCTCCATTTCAGGGGGAAAAAGCAAGAGTTTTTATGAAGCGGGTCATTGCAACTCGCTGAAGGAAGAGTCGGATCTTTTGTGGCAAGTGCTCCAACAACTAACTACGTTGCTACTCCAACAAAAAATTCCAAAAATAAGTGGTATTGCTTTAAACTCAATAAATCTTTCTTCAAAAAATCAAATAATCTTAGATAGTGGTGCAACCGACCACATGTTTTGCAACAAAGATTTATTAACCAATTTAGACCTATTAAAAAATGACCAATATGTTCTTGTTGCAAATGGTATGAAAACCAAAATTGATGGTGTTGGAGTATGCAATCTTTTTTCAAAAACTATAAAAGATGTTTTGTATATAAATAGTTTCTCTACAAATTTAATTTCAATTAGAAAACTAACACAAGAATTAAATTGTAATGCAATTTTTTCTTCAAATGATGTAATATTTAAGGATCGGATAACCGGAAAAATAATTGGTGAAAGTTTTTTAGAAAATGGACTCTACCTTTTAAATTATGAAAAAATTAATCTAAATGTTAGAAGACAAGAAAATTTAGACACTCTTTGGCATAAAAGACTAGGGCATCCTTCCGATAAAATTCTAAAATATATTCGTAATTTTTCAAAATTAGATTGTAGTAATTGTGAAGCGTGTAAATTAGGAAAACATACTAGATTACCATTTCATTTATCAAATAGCAAAAGTGAGAAGCCCTTTGAATTAGTTCATTCGGATGTATGGGGTCCCGCCCCAATTGAATCATTTAATGGATATAAATATTTTGTCACTTTTATAGATGATTTCTCTAAAGCAACTTGGTTATATTTACTAAAAAATAAAAGTGAAGTATTTTCTCACTTTCAAGATTTTTATAATTTTATAGAAAATCAATATGAAGCAAAAATTAAAATATTTAGATCCGATAATGGAACGGAGTATATAAATCAAAATTTTTAAATTTATTTAAACAAAAATGAATTTTACATCAAACAACATGTGTCTATACGTCCGAACAAAATGGTGTTTCCGAACGGAAAAATAGGCACTTGCTTGAAATGACCCGAGTCCTTTTATTTCAAAATAATGTACCAAAGATTTTTTGGTCGGATGCCGTTCTCACCGCCACTTATTTAATAAATAGATTGCCAAGTGCCAATTTAGATTATAAAAGTCCATTGGAAATTATTTACCAACGAAAACTCAATATTGGTCATTTACGCGTTTTTGGTTGTACATGCTATGTACACAAAAATAAACAAGACAAATTTGATTATACCTCGGTTAAGGCCATTTTTTTGGGATATTCATCACAAAAAAGGGGTACAAATGCTATGATCCAATCAATAAAAAAATTTACATTTCTAGAGATGTAACTTTTCTAGAAAAAGAGCCATATTACAAAAATGTTGATAATAAAATCAACATCCAAGAACCACCAAACATATTCATACTACCTCAAAATGAGTTCCCGGAGGGAAATAGTACACCGGTACAAAATGAGAATGAGATTGAAGAAATCTCACAAAATGAGGGAGAAATAGAGGAAATTCCTCAAATTGGTGGTGAAGAAGAAATCATAGAGGAAACGCCTTTGCGGAGATCAATAAGAACAACACAACCTTCAACAAGGTTAAGAGATTTTATCACATATGAGGTACAATATCCTATTCAAAATTTTATTTCTTATGAAAATGTCTCCTCAAACCATAAAGCATTTTTAACCTCAATTTCAAAAGAGCAAGAACCATATAACTATGAGGAAGCAATTAAAAATCCCTCATGGAACAAAGCCATAAAAGAAGAACTAAGAGCCCTTGAAAAAAATGAAACTTGGGTAATTGTTCAATTACCAAAAAATAAAAAACCCGTAGGATGTAAATGGGTGTACAAAATTAAATACAATAGCGATGGTACCATAGAACGGTATAAGGCTCGCTTAGTTGCCAAAGGTTATACCCAAACATATGGTATAGATTACCATGAGACTTTTGCACCGGTGGCCAAAATGAATACCGTAAGGATTTTATTTTCTATTGCGGTAAACCAAAATTGGAAATTATACCAAATGGACGTCAAAAATGCATTTCTCCAAGGAACACTTGAAGAAGAGGTATATATGACTTTACCACCCGGTCATGAAAAAGAAAAAAATCATGGATTAGCTTGCAAATTGAAGAAAGCTATTTATGGATTGAAGCAATCTCCAAGAGCATGGTATGGCAAGCTAAGCTCTCATTTAATTTCTTGTAATTTTAAAATTAGTAGTGCCGATCATTCATTATTTGTAAAAATTGAAGGAAGTAATACTACAATTATATTAGTATATGTTGATGACATTATAATCACAGGAAATAACCAAGAAGAAATTAATAAAATAAAATTTCAATTGAAAGAAAAATTTGACATTAAGGATCTTGGTTATTTAAAATATTTTCTAGGAATAGAAATTGCACATTCTAAGAAAGGTCTATTTATTTCCCAAAGAAAGTATACCTTAGATTTGTTAAAAGAAACCGGTAAACTAGGTTGTAAACCGGTCTCAACACCAATAGATGGTAAGAAAAAATTAAATACCGAAGATGGTGAACCTTTAGAAGATATAAATCAATTTCAAAGACTTGTAGGAAAATTAATATACCTAACGGTAACGCGTCCGGATATTTCATTTTCGGTAAGTCAAATTAGCAAATTTATGCATGCCCCTAGAACACCTCACTTAGAAGCAATAAATAAAATTCTAAGATATTTAAAAGGAACACCCGGAAAGGGAATTTGTATGAAAAATAACAATTCTAACAATGTGTGTGGCTATTCCGATGCAGATTGGGCCGGGAGCTTCGATAGAAAATCGACAACCGGTTTTTGCACATTTGTAGGCGGAAATCTAGTCACATGGAAAAGCAAGAAACAAAACGTCGTGGCACGATCAAGTGCCGAAGCGGAATATCGTGCCATGGCGTCCACCGCAAGTGAGTTGACATGGATCAAGCAACTCCTTTCGGATTTAGGAATTAAAATTCATGCGCCAATGCAAATGTTTTGTGATAATCAAGCGGCCCGACATATAGCATCCAACCCGGTGTTTCACGAAAGAACAAAACACATCGAAGTCGATTGCCACTTTATTAGAGAAAAAATACAAGGAAAAGAAATTGAAACTCCTTTCGTGAGAAGCGGAGATCAATTGGCGGATATTTTTACAAAGGGACTTGATCCGAAGCCATTTGAAGAAAATATAAGCAAGCTAGGATTGATCGATATTTACAATCCTAGCTTGAGGGGGAGTGTTGAGAATAACTAGAAAATTAAAGGGTAAAAATGTAAAATAAGAATAAGGGTAGAATTGTAAATAAAATAGGAATATGATGTTACCGTTATCACTAACGGTAAAATAGCCTCAAGAGAATATATATATCATATCTTGATTGTAAAATATAAGAAATAGAATGATAATACCAATTTTCTGATTCATCGATCCCTTTCTCTGTCTCAATTCAAGAAAATCATCACTGGGCCAATCAGCATTAACTAAAAAAAACTGAACTTCTGATTAATGGCGAAAGGTGAAATAGTATGGGAGTAATATAAATGGGATTGAGATACCGATCGACCTCTCTTAATGTCAACTACTATAAGATCACAATATGCTATCGGCAATTAAATGCCTTGCAGAAGTCACCAACCCTTGTGTACCTATTAATGCTAATAATTTAAAAGGTATATCATTTTTAAATGTCCAGTTCAGTTTATAGCTTTTGAACTTGTGAGATCAACTAACATAAACATTTCAACAAGCAACCACTACTGTTCTAAATGGTTCCCACGTACGAACCAAAATTATTAATTTTGAAAGATAAATAAGTTAACAACAATGTCATTTCACAAAAAAAAAGGGGAACGATAATAACAATGTCAATTCCGAAATTGATGTCTTTAACATCTACTAATTAAAATTTCAATGCCTATAATTTTTTTTTAAGTTAAGATTTCCTACGGGAGCACATAGTTCTAATTAGCCTTGAGAGCCGGTCAAACTCCTCTTATATATATATGATTTATCAACCAATTGCCTTATGGACAGAAGATCACAGAAATATAAAAACTGCAACATTTATAATCTTAATTACTGTTGCTTCTAGAGGTATCAATTAATATATATCACACCTCGCAATAATACTAAAACAGGTACAAAATTAGAACCGGAGTTATCCAATAAGATTAATTTAAACAAAAAACATGCTTGGAATTTTTTTATACTTTCTTATTTATTTCCGTTAGACACCGTATAATGATTTTTTTAAGTTAATTATATTCATGGATATATAGTTTGGACTATGGTAATTAATCAGGTTTTAGTTTCTATTGATTTTAGTTAATAGGACTCGGACACTTCTGGTTTTGGATTGGGAATTCCGGTCTGTTAGTTTTGGATATACTAATTACCCGATCGACAGTTGAAATATGTTGTTTCCTTTTTCTTTTCCTTTTGATACCATGTCGTTTTCAGCTTTAACAAGGTTAACACGCACGCACGCACATGCACACCCACCATACATGCACACGTACCGCTCCTTGCCTCAATTCATCACTTGACTTGGAAAACAAACCTCAGCCACTTCACCACCACAACAGAAGTAAAATGAACTTAGAATTAATTTGCACAGAGTATGAACTTAGAAAAGCACGCAAACCTTATTTTTATTTTAAAGTCCGCAGCTTACAGTACTTTCCACGTGGACACAATTACAACATATTATAAGGAGAATTCAGTTTTTCTCTATAAAATTTAAATACACAATCAATCCATGACATGTAGAAATGACATAATATGAAACAATTAATACTAACCTAAAATGCCCATCCAGCGCATAATACTAATGATTAGCCTGAAGGGGCTATTCACAACTGTCTGCCCGCCATCCACTGTTAAATTTAACCCGCTGACATACCTCGCCTCGTCGCTTGCCAAAAATAGCATGGCCTCAGCCACGTCATTAGCCTCCAAGTGGACTCCCTTCAGATTTGCGTAGTACCCGGTCACTGCAAAGTATATCTTCAGCACAGCTGCTTTTCCCAACCATGCCGGAAATAACGGCAGGGTAAGGCCAGAAGCAACTCCCGCGGGTGACACACAATTGACTCTGATCCCGTGCTTGCCTAACTCTGAAGCCACGCTCTTGGTTAGCCCCACCACGGCATGCTTCGAGCCGGTGTAGCCTATCGGACCTAGGCCACCCACAATGCTTGCTAAGCTGGCGGTAGAGATTATTGATCCCTTGCCACGCGGGATCATGACCCTTGCTGCATGCTTCATCCCTAATACCAAAAGGAAAAAAACCAAGGAATGATGACTAGCTAGTGTCATCTTTTATAACTAGTGGTATAATGCTAATTTGCGAACTCTAATCTATCAAAAGCTTTTGCATATAGCGCAAAATAAATTTCTACAGATGCAAATACACCCCAATCTATAATTTAAGTTTGTAAGCAACATGGTATCAAATTGCCTTAATTAGGAAAAATCACGCTCTAATTGACTCATCATGGATATATTCTCTTGTGGAATGTATCTTTTTCCATTGCATTCAAATGTCCAACAGTTATCCGCCGTTTGAAAATTGAAATCATGGTAACCTATTTGGCATGGTTGGCAAAGGCTAAAGATATATATATTAAAAAAAAAAGTAAATTATCAGAGTACCGATCGATTGTTCTTACCTAAAAAGACGCCATCCACATTGATTTCAAACACCTTCTTCAATTCCTGTAAATCGGCTTCCGTAATATCAGCGAACATATTTCCAATAATCCCCGCATTATTCACCAATATATCAATGGTACCGAAAGTCTCAACCGTGAAATCAACTGCTTTGCTTATATCATCCTCCTTACTTACGTCACAGTGGATGAAGTGGGCGTGGGTCCCACTACCCAGTGTCTTAAGTATTTGCTCGCCTAGTTCATCCTGTATGTCAGCGATGCAAACCTTGGCACCCTGCTTTATGAAGAGTCTGACAGTTGCTTCACCGATGCCAGAAGCACCTCCTGCTATAAGAGCAACCTTGCCTTCCAACCTAAAGCAGATTTTAGTTTATGTTTAATACTTTTCTTTCCCTTACACGAGTATTTGATCGACGGATCAGGGATTATTTGAATTAACTCAAATTTCCCAAAACTTTGATTATTTATATTTTTGTATCATAATATTATTAGATTGATATCTCCATCTAATAAGACACCCTCTACTCTATATCATAGTATCAAGATTCACAAATTATTTAGACAAATTAAACAAACTTCCGAATTAGTCCTGAACTATTCGCAAATTTTACGAATTATTTGCAGAATTTATTTTTCTGAAAACTAAAAAAATTTAATACACACACACACACACACACACACACAATAATGGACTGTTTCTAAATTACATCCGTATTATACCCTAATCATGAACTTTGGAATTTGTCGAATTTTTTCCGAATCAATTTTTCACTATTCTCTCTACCCCTCTATTTTTGCCTAGAAAAAGAATGGAAACAAAATTCCCTTTTATCCTTCTTTTTCCAAGTATATTCCCAATTGTTTAGTTATTTATAATTATTGCGATTAGAAGTCCAATGTGATAATGTAAATATAAAAGAAGTTTTTCCTAGAACGACAGCAATCCACATGGGTTGAGTTCATTTCATTTGCTCTGTTAGCAAAAAATAATGCCAGTAGAAAACAATGTATTTAATATATTCCCAAATTGCTAACCAATAGCTCGAGTGCATGTCAAACTCCATTCCAAATGCCAACCACAAGTTAGCATACGCCACTTGCGTGTGGGACACAGAGGGATGAGTGCCTGGGACAATCTCCTTAGCACAGGGGAGACACACACAAGGAAGATCAGAAACTGGAATAGATTGATCTAGTGTCGCTTCAATTAAGGAATCGGTGCAGGGATGAGATGGAGATGCAAAATTAAAATTGGGAATACAAAACTGAGAAGAGTTTATACCTCCTTTTGAAGACCGTGGTTGTGACCAAGGTACCTGCCATCAATACATGTGCTAGGCTTCACAAGCGTTTTCACTTAGGGTATTGGAATGATTAGCCCTGGTGAGATGAGCGTCTGATGCCAGAATTTAAGGGTTTCAATGGTACTGCTATGATAAGGGCCCCAGCATTAAAGTTAGTATTAAATGTGAACTAGTATAAACCGCGATGATGCTGACAAACAGTTAATATTACTATTTAGCTGGTTTTGTTCATTTATTTTTTTTTTGATGGTTGTCGACAATTGTCGGCAACGATTATATTAATAAGAAAATGAGAGTTATAATTACAACGTATCCGGATGTCAGGGACCACTATGTTCCCACTCGGAAGCTATGTACAAAGTCCCTAAAATCCCACAAAGAAAGAAGAAAATGTCCCCGGCCAAAGTAAATTAAAGAAAATTAAGTAATGAAAATAAATAGCCCTAATTGCTCCTCCATCTTTCGATCTCCAGCACGGTCTCGCAAACCAGATAATTCGCACGGCGCCGTTTGTTAGAAAACAGCCTCTTGTTTCTCTCTCTCCATAATGCCCAAGCCCCTACTGCCCAGACAACATTCCAAAGTGTTCGCTGTTGGGTTGAGAGAGGCCTGGCTATGCGCAGCCATTATTTGCTGTATGTCCGCACCTGCCCGTGATGTTATGTTAAAATGGGCGAAAAGATCCGTCCAGAATCTCGCCGCATACGTGCAGTCCCACATAATATGATCTCTTGTCTCCTCCATATTACTGCCACACAGGTGACATCCTGATGGTACATTGCACCCTCTGTAATGCATGACATCCTGCGTCAGAATTTTCCGATCTAGCATAAGCCAGATGAAAATTCTCACTTTCATCACTACTAGAATCTCCGTTTATACCAACGGTCCTAAAATGGCTTGTTCCAACGGCTACCCGTTGGAACAAGCCCAAAAAACGTCATTCCAACGGCCGCCGTTGGAAATACTACCGTCGCAACAAGCCTCCATGGAAAAACACAAAAAAACTGTTATTTCCAAGCGCTACCCGTTGGAAATAGTTTTTAAATCCTTTTCCATGCGATGGCCGTTGGAAAAAGTACGCATGGAAATAGTTTCACACCTTCCCCTGTCAGGATTATTTCCAAGGGATTGTGAACGGGGCCCACTTGAGTATTTCCAAGGATGAATGAGGTGGGCCCCACTTGATTATCTCCAAGGGTTGGCCAACCTGGGACCCACTGAGTATTTCCAAGGATGACACAGGTGGGCCCCACCTGACTATTTCCAAGGATGAATGTGGTGGGCCCCACTTGACTATTTCCATGGATGAATGTGGTGGGCCCCACTTGACTATTTCCAAGGATGAATGTGGTGGGCCCCACTTGTGTATTTCCAAGGAGATTATGGTGGGGCCCACCGAGTTTTTTCCAATGGTAGCGAACCTGGGACCCACTGAGTATTTCCAAGGGTAGATCAGGTTATTTCCAAGGGCATCCAAAGTGGGACCCATCTTGTTATTTCCAAGGAACGTGGGACC